>JAUKPP010248527.1:3814-23088 GCA_032273245.1 Phyllaplysia taylori | reverse complement strand
CCCCTGTCCCCGCTCTTATATTACATAATTACGGATTGCTCGAATTATGGATGTGTCGAACACATTTGTCAATCCCCGTGTTCGAGCTATCCGTGCTCGACTGTATATATATTGTCTTTTATTATTTATATATTGTCTTCTCTGTTGTTGTTTTTAAGTGTTTGGTTTGGTTGGTTTTGATTTACTGCCTCTATCAGCAACATAATATCATTCCTATGCAGGATTTTCAGATGTATCAGTACCATCCAGGTTGGTGGAGCCACAAAAACTAAAAAAATGAGCTCTGATTCTCCCAGGAGGAACTTTTAGTACTCCGCAACAAATGCTTCCTTTGTTGATGCTTTTATAGTATACAATGTAGTTGTTTAAATTCAGGAAATCCATTTGTATTGTTGTAGCAGAAGGAAGGGCATATGATGAGCTGTCATTTTCCATTTGTATTCATATGTCATGACTGGGCTCATCCATACTTTTGGGACCATTCTCTTACCTACTCTTGAGAATCACCAGTGTCGTTGTAAGATAATCACTTTTCTCCTCAACAATGGGAATCATCTTGTACATGTTTGACTGGGAGCCAGTACTTTTTACGGTGCTTTCTGAAGCCAGTATCATGTATCCGTTTAGACTTTTGGCTTTGGGCCACGATTTGTCAGGTGGTTATAATGTACAGCAAGAGTTAGTTACCTCTCAGCTTTCCCATCTCTTAGATGACCTTACAGTGTTGCAGGGACATAAAACTGGTAACCAAACTTCTCAGCTGGAAACAGGGAAGGATGTTTGTCATGCAGAAATTCATTTAGACAAAGTGATGTGTATTCTGTTTTGAGTCGCTCATGGGACTCTTATGTATTGTTCAGCACCTGTAGCAGCAACAGGGTGATTCATATTGCTAATGGTCTCAAACAATGCCCTTGAATGGGATTTTTTTTTTCATTATTTTTTCCTCTTGTTTATTTCAGGAGGGATCCAAAGCTTTCTTCTCGATATCTCAGTCACCGTTCTCGAATATGATTGTGTCTGCATCAGCTGATCGACATGTGAGACTTCATGACCTGCGCACAAAAGGTAAGACTGGTTTAGATGAGTGCAAACTGGCTCAAAATTGTTATAAAGCACTTACAACTTGCTCATTCCATGACTGAAGAAAGTCTTATAAAAGTTGTAGATTTCCGTTCATTCATGATCTCTGATTTAAGTGATTCTTCCCAGAGCTAAGTTTGTGTCCTGGTTTTTATACGTACCATATGCCATTGAATCGAAATTTCTCTTCAAATTTATCTTTGACTTCCAGTTATGAGACTTTGTATTTCACTGAAGAAAATGAATCTCTTCAAATCACTACCTGAGAGCATGCAAAAGCCTGATCAAGGCCGTTGCTGGAAAATAATTTTTGGGTTGCTGTTGTTGTTTTTTTGTAGAACTGATAACGCAGAGCTAACACACCTTGTGTCTAAAGTTAAGATCCCTTTGATATATATAGAGCTGAAGTTGCTCAAATCTGGCTGAACTACCGGTAAATGTTTTTTTGTTCTCATGTAAAATTACGAAAGTGGACTATCAGAATGTTGCTCCCAGGTAACAAAATTTCAATTCATATTTAAAGAAAATTATCACAATTGGAATCTCCATTTTATATGACTGTTCTGTTGTGTTTAACTTTCCTCACAGAAATGAAGGGAACTTATACCTCACACACTGCATGGGTGTCAAGTGTGGACTGGTCGAAGAGCAACGAGAACCTTTTTGTGTCAGGCTCCCATGACATGGTGATGAAACTATGGGATGTTAGAAGGTGATTACTTTTTCTGTGTGATATTTTTGTACTAAAACTCATGTACTGGCACAGACTATCAATTTTATATGATTTATTGCTGATGCATTTTTAATTCTTTTTGTTTCATGTGCTTGGTTCTGAAAATGTTCTTACTAAAAATACTTTCCATGTCCAGAATTTCAACAAAAGCTTAAAATTGAGAGCGCAGGTTTGACAGGGTTGGAAGCAGGGTTTGAATGATAGATAGAATCCAATATTTAAAAAATCCGGGGGGGGGGGGGGGGGTTGTGCTTGGGCTCCAGACTTTATTACTGAACAAATTTCGATCATATAGGGCGTAACAAATTTTTCTCTTGATCTCAACTGTGTGCTTTGCTGGCGTATTCAATAAAAACAAGCCAGCGTTTGCATGCTATTTATTTTTATATGTTTTAAAAGTTCGTTCTGAACTGTATGTTTTTAACTTCATACTTTCACTTTGAAAGTTGCTTTCAGATGCAGTTCTGAGGAAATTAGGAGATGTCCCATACCGTAATGAAAATTGAATCAGCAGTACAGAAAGAGACAGAGAGCAATAAGGGGGAGAAGAGGGGGGTAAATATTAAGGAGGAAGAGAGGGAGAGGGAAGGAAATGGAGAGAGAGAGGGAACTGGGGGGGGGGAAGAGGGGAGGTAAAGGTTGGGATGCAGGTTGCAAATACTGCAATTCTTTGAACATTTTTAGTACAACCTTCATTTCATTAAATGTTCATACATTTTTCTACTTTCGGAACTATATGAACATTTTGTGCACAACCTTCATTTCATTAAATGTTCATAACTTTTTTACGTTGTGGGCTCTACTAGTATAAAAAAAGAAAAGATTGATTCAAGTATTTCCCTTCTTTTTCCCAGTATGTAACCTTACAAGTGCACCTGATATATGATATCATAATAATGTGTGTATTGATACTT
Organism: Phyllaplysia taylori; assembly: GCA_032273245.1. Classification (NCBI taxonomy): domain Eukaryota; kingdom Metazoa; phylum Mollusca; class Gastropoda; order Aplysiida; family Aplysiidae; genus Phyllaplysia; species Phyllaplysia taylori. Next base: position 20,358 of record JAUKPP010248527.1, on the reverse strand, counting down.
CAACTCTTTTTAACGTGACAAAAGAATTCCACTTTCGATGTCCCCACTTTAGTTTGCATACACATGTTATTGCCTCTTACAACACTGTATGAGTATAGCCATCTGAGATGTTGGTCCTCAGATTTAAGTGTCACCTCTTTGAAAGGATAACGTGGGCGCCCATGAAAAAGTTTCCAAGGAACCCAAGTTCCAGAGTACTCATTTCGATGTTCATGCTAGCCTAATAACTGATAGAGTTCCCACATTATTTATTGTTTAATTTTGGTGACCCGTTATTGATGAAGCAATTCTTTTTTTTTCTTTTTCCAGCCCTAAGGCACCCTTGTACAACCTGGTCGGCCAAGAAGATAAAATCCTGGCAGTTGATTGGTCTATCCCAGATCTTCTGCTGTCTGGAGGAGCAGATAACCAGCTGAAAATTTTCAACTACAGACAGCCTGTAAATTGACAAGTTTTTGCAATAAAGTTGTGTAACCCTACTCACATACAAGCATGAAGCCTTCTGGTTTATGATTGTTATGGTCACTAGCAAAGATCCTGTTTTGTGAAAGGAGTTTATTGTACCTCTCTCGCCCTACCATGTTGACCCTCTCTCTCTCTCTCACTGTCACCCTAACCCCTTCCTTCCTTCTTCCCTCTCTCACTCTCTCCATTCCCGGCCTCTCTAGATCACACTACCTTTCTTAGCCTACCAATCCCCTTCCATCTCCAATCCTTGCATTTTAGGATATGTGGACCCCAGTACTCTAAGGATACGGGTTCCACCTATCTTTTACCATTTAAGAAACAGGCTACTGCAACCCTGCCTGTTGTTAGGGCCAACCCGGGCTGAAAAGGATGACTCCCAGCAGAAAATGTAGAGATGCTTGTCTGCATGTGGGATCAAACTGGGTCCTCTGCATGACAGGTTAAAAGCTGAACCATTACACCATGACCACAGACGGCGGTTTCTCAAGGTTTATTTGCATTCAGAATTGTAACTTCTGTAGTGCCAGGAAATTGACTAGGACAATAGTACTGCCCACCTGTGCCTCAGTCAGCCAACAAACTCATGGAATACCATTATATAGTGCTGAAATGGAAACCCTGAAAAGACGGTATAAAATCTACAGGTCATTGTCAAAACAAGTGGCCACTACATGTACATGTATTATTTTACAGTGGATGCCGCTTAAATCGAAATCAGCGGGACCGACTGAATTCTTTCGGTTTAGAGTAAGTCTGCTCGGGGTGGCAGAAAGTACTAAAAACGAAGCTAGTTTGGAATTATTACTGCTATATATGTCCGTAAAATTAGCGCATTGTGCTTCCTTTTCGGAATTATAGTCACTTGATGAAATCGCCTTTTTCGGATTAGACACTTTCGGTTTAAGCAGCATCCACTGTACAAGTTATCAAGGTATAATGACCACACCTGGTACTTCTTATTAAATTCGCTTATTGATTATGCACAATTTATAACTTCCACTTTTTGAGACCTTTGTAGCTTCAATGAGTTTGAATTATTTTTTAAAATCAGGATTTCAGCAACTTGAGCATCACTGAAATACAGTGCTGCACGTGTTCCTCGAACATGTCGTAGTCGAATTCTCGGATCCCTCGAACAAACTGCTTTGTCCCGAATAGTTTCCTCTCTTTTCTTAACATTTTTCTCACGCCAAGGTCGAACCTGTAAACGGATTCGTCGAACTATTTTCTTAAGCAGTGTGAGAAATTTTTACCTTAATTTTAGTCTGAAAGCACTCCGGCCCGCGACGTAAAATAGCCCACACCATGCTGACGTAAACCCACGCCTGCCGTTGTCGTCAGAACATCGAAAAAAGAGACTCTTGGCTCACAAAGGCCTAGCCAGTGACTAGGCCTATTAATAACCCACCCACGCTGTGCAGACGTCTACCTGCGAGGGCACATTACGTGTAGTCATGTGGACGTCGATGGATTCATTCATTCATTAACACCCGTCTCAGTCTCTCAGTCTAGTCTCAGTCGACGCATCGTGTGCATCGAAGCGAAATGGCAGAGAAAAGAAAATTGACTGTTAGTACATTCACGTGTTCCTCGAAACAAGGACTCCTCGAACTGTTTCTGTTGCACCAACTTGTTCGACGAATGCGTGCAGCACTGTATATGATACAAAGCATGATCTTGTTTCAATTTGTTCACTTCATTCTTTACATGATATGGCAAAATATGAGTGGCTTGTTAATTTTGGAGCTTAAGAAACTCCAAAGAAAACAAACATGCTGAGGCATCTATGGGCAAGCATTAGTGCACCTGCCGATAAATAAAGAGGTTCCAGTTTCAAATCCTGGTATGTTCACCTGAATTTTTTCAGAGTTTTCATGATTCTCACGACCCCCAACCTATCTGAGATAGACATAAAATTAGGAGGCCCCGGCTCTTATACGACATTAGTGTTGCAAAGGGCATTTAACTAAAAACAACGTGACAAATTTTTTGTGTGGGACCAAGAACAAAGACTCAATACTTGAATGGGAATGAAACAAATCAGTTGAAATTACCAGTCATTCATTTAATTTCACATACAAGATACACATAATGAAATGTTCTACACAAACGTGACAAAAATGCTCCTCCACTGACCATTGGCAGATGGACAAAGAAATTGTCCCCCTATTTCACAAAGCGGTGCAACAATAGCTTTTAAAATCACTGTAGCGGCTGGCAGTTGTTTTTAAAATTCAAAAGTGACCAACACTACTTTAAATGAACTTAAACTGCCAAAATGCCCATTCAACCCTTTGTGAGATGGAGGAGAAATGTTACAATATAATGTGCAAAGAGAACATGAAACGAAGCTGTCTGAGTGATATGTCAGTGTGAACCTGCCCTGAGCAAAGACTAATCATATCCTGAAAATGTTATCTGAAAAACTGGTATAGTAATAGCATGCTCAATATTCATACCCATGAAAGATAAGATATACAATATATACAAAAACATCAAATAACTGTGGTGACAAGTCAAAATTGGTAATCTGTACAATACAAAGGATCTTTACCATTAATAATAGTACTACTAAAGAGAAAACCATGTTTTTTAATTTCATTTCATTTCAAATTTTTGGCATAACAGAGAGGTATTCATTATCTGACATTTTAATCTATGTTCTCTCCTTACATTACACCCTCTGCAGTAGTGGAAATCATCCAATTGTTTTTTGTATAGTTTACAGAACTGGGTCCCATAAAAAAAACATTTAAATTTTAGTAAATAAAAATAAAAATATTTGGGATCAGCTACGTAGTGCACTTGCTATGACAAAGAATAAAAAAATTTGATGGATTTTACCGTCACAGCAATTTTCCTTTAGAAGGAAATTATAAACTGAGCTGGTCTTTCCCAGCCTTTTTCTTTATCTTCTCCATTCTCCACTTCTCAGGGTGAGCATGGCAATGTAGAAGAAAAAGTTTGTGCAAAGAATCCTAATGTTAGGGCTGATAGAATAAGAGGCATACAGTACCAACAAAATATAATTTCAATTTACAATTACAAGCAGAACAAAGCAAAAATGCAATTACCCTTTAAAAATCAAAGGACAGGGTTCTGGGATGATTTTTCCATACAATACAGAGCAAACTGTAACTCATAAAAAAACATGCAACATCTCTGATATACCGTACGACAAAGTTCATGCTTTTATATAATCAAATAGTCAAAACGTGGTTTCTAGATCATAGAATAGATGACAAAAAATCGGTTATAAGTTATAGCGAACTTGACCACCCCCCCCCCCCCCCTGACAAAACTAAACCTACAGACTAATACCTCGTACTGAGTGGACTAGGAAAGCTGACTCTTCAGGATACAATGTGAAACAGCACTGGCTTCTTTTCTTTCAAAAATTAGTAGGATTAGCCAGCTTGTGTGGCATTTGGTTTATAAACCTTAATTTTAATACTTATAGATTAATAAAGACTACATGAGGATTGTGGGCATAATTGAAGGGAAACCAATCACCAACCATTTGCTTTTCTTCCAATCTATCTAAACTACCTTCCACTTTTTCTTTAAAAAAAACAGTCAACTTGATGAAAGCAAACCCACTTCTTATAAACAAGATTTCTTCCATATGGAAAAGACAATGTGGATCAAGCGATGCAGTCTGTTTGAAATGCTATATACATAGTATGCACCTATTGTCAGTGAATGGCATCCTCCTCTTTAAGCATACCGACACATTCAGCATCAAGTTAAATCTTCCTCGAAATTTCAAACAAAAATAATTTTTATCAATCTCACAGCTGTCGTGTATTCAAGCACCCATCTAATGATCTAGGACTAAAATCATCTACAACTGAATCCGTTTGTTACAGGGATCTTGATATCACACAAGTTTGTTTTTTCAAATCTCCAATTTACCGCCCTCTAGTAAAAACGTGTCAGCTACAACAGGGTCGGCCCGAAAAGCACCAAACTGGCAGTGTATCAGAGAAAACAAGACATTAAATCTTGACTTGGGTCTGCTTAAAAACAAAGCGTACATGATGATACAAATGAGTCTAGCAAAGCTAAGCAAAACCAGTTTTACTTTTGATTAATTCAATTACACAACTGCACAATGTCCTCGGAGAGGAGTACCAAGAGCTGAAACTTACCTCCCTTTATGACGCAACTTTAAGACGCATACCTTCAAACATGGCGCCTATCCGACAAGGTCCCGTGGTGTTGCGCTCCACCCTGCTATGGTCCAAGCTAAAACGGCCAAGAAAGCTGGCTTCTCTATAATAAATACGTCTTAATAACTACCAGATGAAAATATCAAGACACACATATTTTAGAGTGCACAAGCAAACACTAAACAGAAAATCTCATCAAAATTATTATTAACCTAAAACCTATATATTAGCAATAAATATTGATTCATATCAACCACGTCATGATTCTAGATTTTTACTCTTCCGCCTCTTGGCATCACGGGAGCTTATGTGGTAACACGCCTGAGTGGGAATTATTGAACTCTTTTGCGTAAACATTTTTCTTTCTCTTTCCGCTTACAAGTCCAGACCGAGCTTACATCTCTTTACTTTATGAATTTATAAGTTCTTTGATGTCCTCCTGTTCCAGAATTGATAAGGGGCACAACTCATTACTTATTTCAAATATTGCAAGATTGGGCTGCCATCGTCTACATTCTTGGAACATTTCAATTATAGGGTGAGCCGAAAAAAAAAATAGATTCCTCTGTCGAGTTTCTCCTTTTGCTTAATAGTTAACGGATTTTTATGAAACTTCACATATTGTAAGTGTGTCTAGGCCGAAAGAGTACCTGAAAACTTCATTAAAAATGTTTGATGCCTTAAAACGGAAGAAACGCTCATTTTAAGAAGCCATGTCAATTTGCAGAAAAATCGGATCTTTCGTTTGCAGTACATGCTCCTCATGCCTTTGTCAATCCTGTTTTTTTAGGATAAATTTTCGAGAGATCCAAACCTGATGAAAAGGATTTGGTCCATAGAGAATTCTTAAGACATGACCAAAACAGCTGAAGGAAATTGTCTTATATAAATCAAGTCCATCGGATCGTCTTCAATGGATCGTTTGTCGGAATCGGTCATCATCCTGTTGTCGTCTGAGGAATATGCTTCGAAGAGCAAATTTTGAGAAAGCGTTTTTATGCAGCTTATGTGGGTTGATTCACAAACTAACACCTTTAAATTAATAGAGAAAAACAACCACAGTCACTGTTTCATTTAGTTTTTGTTTTTATTCCAGGGAAAAGTTGAACGGCATTTGCTTAGTCTTGATCAGCCCACGTCGTAAGGCAAAAATTACTCAACAAAACTCACAAAAATGCAGGAACTCATAGCCTTGATCATGTTTTGATGTCAAGAGATACAGAACCCTAGTATACTAAGAATTGTGTGTTCTTTAGTCAGCAAAATTTTCAGAATCTTTTTACGTCTGGACATACTAACAATATGTGAAGTTTCTAAAAAATCCTCTGCCTATTAAGCAAAATATGGCGAAAACCCAGGAACCTTTTTGGGGGGGCTCACTCTGTATCAGGAATCTGATGTGATATACCACCAATTTTACTTTTGTCACACAGTATCTGCAGACAATTACTAGGATACTTTGTTCCTTATCATGTATATGACATTTTTAGTCATTAGTGTCCATGGAGATATGAGTTGTTTTGGTTTTTAAAGTCCCTTGCAGCACCATTCGTTCATAGGGGCAGGGCCTTCATTTTAACATCCCATCTCAGATAGGAAAGGGATCAGAATCAGAACTATAAACACCCCACTTTTCATCAGAGCTGCCAACCCCAACCCATGAAAAGGTGTACAACTGCTGTTCAAAAAGTGTAAGATTAAGAGAAAAAGCGTACAATCCTGAAACGGAAGGAAATTTGATAAGTAGTCGCCAGTTGTCTTCAATTTTGATGATACAAACAGTAGTGAAATAGCCTAATAATCACGAAAGTAATCGAGCCACACACGATTCCGGCCTCGGTCCTCAGTACACTACTGTACTGTGTAATAGTATTGGCTTTGAGTATTAACCGATGACTTCGATACCAGCGCTTTTTCTTCCACCGGCTGACGAGTACTGGCGTGGCTCCATACATCGAGAAAGTTGGAACCTGAACAAGAAAATGCGTACAAAATCGATGAAAAGGCGTAGTAGCGTACAACGGCTGAAAAAAGCGTAAGATTGCGCTTTTTTGGGCGTAAGGTTGGCAGCTCTGTTTCATTAATGGGCACTTTACCCAAAGAGACATGAACAATCATGAGAACTTGGATGCTGAAGAAAGATTTCAGCAAGAGCATGTTCACATTCCTGCTTTACTTTTTAATAAAATCTTAATGTTGCCCAACATGTACAGAACACAAATGATTTGACAATAACCCTTCTCACAGGTACATTGCATGCAAAGAAATGGCGTACATGCTACAAGAGCAATTTCAAGAAAAATATTGGGGAAAAAAAAAAAAAAACTAAGCCATACAAAAATCATTACAACACACCACACGAAAGATACCATACAATACATAATTAACACTGTAAGACAACATGATTGAACAAAGATCAGTAGTATGTTAACAAAAGCAGAGACAAGATAACAACAATAATAAAAATCAGTTTTGTCAACAACCGAGTGGCAGGCGGATGTACCACATCATATTCTTTCACCAAGTGTCATGACTGACATTGCCTATGCACAAAAAATTTCATTTTAACAATGCAGTTGAGACAATTAGATAGCCCCTAACCAAATTTTGTCAACTTGAATTTTGCACTTGATAAAAATGGTCCAGTATTTGTGACTATCCGGTATTGAATTCTTGCCATTCTAATCTTTCACCTTCACTTTAATAATTTTGACAAAATTGAAGTCCTATTGCAGCATATTCCAAATGCATTTCGACAATCAATATAATAATGAAATGCGTGAAAACTTTAATGTTGTTATTTTTCAGGCAGTTAAAAAACTAGCAAAAGAAAATAGCCCCCCCCCCCCCGTACAATAATTCCCATACTACACACCACAAGCAAGTTCAATGAGGCCAAACATTATGATTTACAACTTGCACCATTGCTAATCAATTTAGCCAACAGGTGTTTATTCGGGATTGGAACAGTTCTGTAAAAATCATTCAACGCATCAAATTGCAATTTATCTATCTCAGGGTATCCAGCCCTACTTCAATAATGATGATAACATTTAAAGTACAGGAGTTGTGCCTTGCATACAGCAATTAGTGGAGGCTATATCTTCTGCTAAACTCTCTTTGTTATAATACAATTGTTGGAAATTCTATTCCGCATCTGAAGTAAAATCTGCTAATATCACAGTGGAGGGGAACTCCACCAGTATGCAGTACAAAGCAGGTCAATATGCAATCTTTTTCCTCGTCAGTTTTGTCAGAATCCTTACCCCAAGGACAGTAAAACTTGACATCTTCCAGACCAACCTTATTGTCCTTATCCGTTCCCAGGTCTCGTTATATACAGACACTGGTCCAGTGGTGAAGAGGAGAGTCAGTAGACAATCCGGGTGACACTTTGGGGACCCCATTAATTGGACAATCATCAATACTTTCATAAGATAGTATTGAAATCTTTTAAATTTGCTTTTGGATGCTGTAAGGAATAATCCCCTCACATTAAGACTACACTACGGCTGAGAAGAGACAAGTGACCTCCCGCAACCTGTTCTAGAGTCTTGCCCGTAGCCTATCAAATCTTCTTCTTCTTAGCCAAGCAATGTCAAGTATTTTTGAGTGAATGAGTGCCAGATGCCTTTATTACATTGGCCGGTGTTTTTCATGTAAAAGCTATGCTATTTGAATCTGAATTTCACTGTATAACAAATCTAGACTGAGATATCAGACATTTTTAAAAAAAACAATAAAAAAGTAAATCTCAAGAACTCTAAATCATAGTATCACATCTTAATGTTGAAACTCAACTTTCAAAGGCAACAAAGTCAGCTAATTTTTGCAAGAATGAAAACTGAAATTCTTAAAAATTAGAACAAGTTGTTTTCAAGAAACAGACCCTTGCAGCAACTTCTACTAGTTGTGTATACATCTCAACATGAATGTTACAGAAACTCATCCATAAATTACAATTGTTTGCAACAAGCATCAACATAACCAAGACTGAAACAGACGAAATCCCATTCAAAAAGTGTCAAAATCTCTCCAAATTCATATACTTCAACTCAGCTATCATCAGTAGTCCCAGTTCCATGCAAAATCTATCCTTTCCACAAATATCGTATTAACAATCCATTTATGACTATGAGACATACATAAACTGTACAGAACTGTGATGGTTGTAACAATGTATCAATGGCGTCTGGAATGTGAACTGTTACTCCTTTGCCGACTTGATGACGCTAATGCAGAACTTGAGACCTCCCATGGTATTTCAAACTCTCTGAAATTATATAAATAAGGAAGCAAAACACTGTTACTGTAGAATTTGAAATAGTTTCTCATCTCCAAAATATTACAGTCAAAGTTCACCAGTCTTTACACACAACACAGAAAAAGCAATATTATTGGACAAATACCATACTGGCTCAGAATGATTAACCTAAGTGGCAACATTCTCTTAGCTTCATTCTAATTTAATGCAACAATTAATCTAAACTAAATTTGTGTGATAGCATGATTCAGAAAACCCTAATAACAACAAACTAAGACCTAAAAGAAATTTGTATTCTGAGAACACAATAATAGAGAAAAATCAAATCGCCGACTCCATAATGAGTCTTATCGCTTTCCTGTAAGTATAGAGAGTTTGGTTTGGTTTCGGTTTAAAGCCCTATCATATGCAGCACAGTAAGGTCATTTATGAGGCTGGACCTCCAAATTTTACATCCATCTACAATAGGACTGGGATACGGAGAGTGATGAATTGGTTCAAAACAGAACGGACAAAATATTCTTTTCCAGAATTCTGAAAAAAAAAACACTTGAGAGGAGAGACTATAGCCTAACTATACGAAGTGGAATACTTACGCGGGTGATACATAAGGGACAGGCTGGCCAAATGCCATCACTGGTAATGATTCTGTAACTTCAATATGCTTCACTGTGGACAAAAGTTTATTAAACTCATTAAAAGGCAGTCTTTTTGTACTTCTTTTTCTACAAGAAATGGTCCTTTTTATTGAGATGAAAGCTTTATTCTTTCATTCAGTCAGCAATGAAATTTTTTTTTTTAAATGAAAACAAGTAAATCTTTTTAGAACCCCTCTGTGACCTTCTAAAGCAAAGCCCATCACCCAGTGTGTCTATAGTCATGGGTTTAGAGCAAATTCTGGACGGTGATTGTGAATTTAAATAAGGCAACAAAATGGGATACTATTATCAATGCAGTCTATTCAATCTGTTTACAGACATGCCAAGCGTGTGGTTCGCGGGCATTCTGGAGTGGTTTGCTCCTTTTACCTCTTTCTTTGTTTGCTATTGTCCTAATCAACTTCCTGGCACTGATATCACATTGAAGCGTTCATAGTGCCGCAAAACCTCAACCAAATTAAACTAAAAACAGACCTGCTAAATTCAGTTGTGTCAGCAAAGATATAGCACTACCAATATACCATGGATAAACAACATAAAGTGGATATCTCCTGCCTAACAGTGAAACAGAAACAATTCCTATCAGAGGGTATAGGGTATAGACACGTAAAAAAAATTTGTCAAGAATCTGACAATTTACATATATGTGTTGTATCCCCATGAAATCGGGCGCTCGTCAAAACAAGGGGAACAGAGTTATCAGCCTTTTTCTGGGTCTCAGACAATTTTTACCATGAGTGGTTTTTGTGACCCAGTACCTTTGTATGCACTTAAAAATACATTTGATGTTGCATTATACTAAAAAAAACTTTGAAAGAAAAAGAGTATGATTTTGAAAGCCAGAAAACATAAGTAGCCATTTTCTCTCTATTTTTCCTTCTGATAGTGGTTGACTCTTATGTAATCAAAATTGCAAAATCTCAACACCTATACATGCACAAGATAAATTGATAACTTCTTCACAGGCAGCTAGAGATAGGTTCAAGGTTAACATGATACCAATAACTCAAAGTGTCCAAAAATTTATGAGTGCCTGATTATATCGTGTTGCAACACATATGCCATATACAAAATATCAACAGAGATGGTGATTGCAAATGCTATTGAAACATCAAGACCGCAAATTATCATCAGAATTGAAAATGAAAACAGTAAAAAAAATATATACAAAACCTTAAAGTGCCTTTTCTTTAAAACACAAAGTCATCTAAAATGTTTAGGGTAATAGGGAAAAAATAGAAAGAAAATAAATACTAAGTGCATCAATCATTTACTCACAGTCTTGAATGGATGGCAAAAAAGATTCCACATCAACCTCCTCTTGACTTGCTCTTAATTCATCCTCTTTTTGTTTTTGAAGCTTTTCGAACACACGAAGTTCCCTAATTCTTTGAAGATCCCATCTAAAAATACAAAGAAATATAGACAAAATTAGTATCATGCATGGTCCATAAAAAATGAAAATTCAATCAACCACATACCCCCACCGATTCAACTAAAAGAGCTGTTCACCTAAGATCCCCCGATTTCCCTGCTCCCAAGCACCGGGATCTTAGGCGTAGACTGCTGTAGTAATCTTAACTCTACCCAAAAAAAGGATAAAAAAATATTATCACAAACATGATACTTCTCCTTAGATTTTATATCAGTCTCAGCACAAATGGTTGGATTTTTTAGGTAACGACCAGTTTTAATTCACAACTGACCTTTTTCTTCTTTTCTCTTCCATTTCAAATTTTTGGTGTCTCTTGTAATATGCTTCATCTGTAATATTCTGCAGAATAAGAACATAAACAGGATATTTAATGGTTAAAAACAACATGACAGATTTCATTCATAAAATCAATCCTAATAAGCATAGTGCATTGGTAACTTTTGTAATTGTTTGTGATTAAGCATCACCTTTCACTCAGCTATGGTCTTATCAGCATTATCTACACAAGTTAAGGTGCTGCTGCACGTAGAGTATAATGTGTACCACAACCTAAATGTTCGACAAGTCACAGTAAAGTGACACCAAGTGGACAATTATGAGCCATTCTCAAAATGATTTTGTATCTATCACACCAAGGAGGTCATGGATTTATCAAGTAATTATAATAATACGTAGACACCAGATACTGTGTGGTGCTCAACAATATAGAAAGACTATCTATGGCTACTAATACTAAGCCATTTAATTTCTTTTCATGTTTGACAATCTATCAAATATGTCCACTGTCAAGGCTTTTCATTTCATTTATAATCATGTTTTGATACGCTAGTCTGTTGTCAGCAAATACCTAAGTACACAAAAAAAAATTATGAACATAATAAAATGAGAATGCCCCTAATTTTTTCAAATATGTTTGAAAAAGTGATAATGACTAAGTAAAGTAAAGACGCACCTCTGTACCTTCCAGCTGATACATATTTGTCAAGGGTTTCAGTCGCCATGATGGAGTCTCAACTGAAAGAGAAATTGTAAACACCATTAGTGGGTTTTGGTATTTAGTTCACAATCAAATAATTTACAACTACAGTGGAGACCATGGAAAACATGACAGTACAGTTAGCCTGATCATAATTCAAGTCCCCGCCATTGTCATGCAAATACCACATTCATATACACCACTGCCGGTCGCCACAGTGCAGCGCAAATGTAATACAATAGTAACGATATGACAATCATAATAAATTATAAACACTGCAAAATCATGGATTAAGAATGATTTATTAGAATACACATTATATCATTACCCCAAGCAGCCTCAATAGCATTGAGATTCATGTTTATGATGTTTACCTTATTGAAATATTGATAAACATGATATTCAACCTCTGGGTAACATAACCAAATATATGAGAATCGCCACTTATCTCCTCTATAACACAACCCAACTCAAATTTTGTCTTATCCCTTCTTATAAGGGCAACGAGAATACCCAGGACAAGTACTGGCCCGGGCCAGGAGAAAACTCCGAACAGCTGTGCAATCATTTCAATCGCCTGGCTCTGCTTGTAATTACCGAAATATGGGAATGCTGCGGGGCTAGCTCTAACTGAATAGTCAATACTTTATGAAAGAGTGGCGGTTTGTTGTTTAAGAAATGTAAGAAATATATCACTTTGAAATCTTTGCCCTAAGTTCCAACTCATAGTGGGGCGGCCCCAGGACCAGTATATAGTCCATGGAGGGATAGTTAGGATAAATAGAGTCAACCAAACCTTCCACCTGCCAATGGCATTTTACCTGAACAACAATTGAGCACTTTACACATCCCACCCCTAGCAATCAAACTCAGTCACTTCACCCCTGCCATGATGACCATATCCCGGAGTGCCAGCTGAACAATTGTAATTTGATTTTTCCAAAAAGAATATATATGCATTGGAATTTTAACATGAGATCTATTTTCTATCAATTTCCTGATTGCTAATCCCCTCGAATATCCAAAAAAAGTGCTTTTCGTCCAACATCGAGTTACAATAGTTGAGCCATCACGCGATATGGATCGCAGCCAGCTGTCCCCTTTTTACACACCTACATCAGGGCCCAAACATTCTATTCACCACCTCATGACTGACACTGAAACACCCGCAGATTTCCCATGACCTGAGATAGCTCTCTTTTTAAGAGCAGTGTCAATCACGAGATTTTAAGTTGTCTCGGGTGGAAAAGTTAAATAAACTTGAATCAAAACTAATATCCTAATAGCTCAAAATAATATTTATTTTTGCTTGGTCTGGTTTGGTTTGGTTACCAGTTTTACGTCCCCTGCAACAATGTTGTAAGGTCATTTAAGAGACGGGCTCCTTCGACCCTGCCTGTCAGGGCCAACCCGGACTGAGAGAGAAAAAAAACCAGAATCTCCGCGACCGGGGATCCATCTAGGGTCTTCCTGCATGATAGCCGAAGAGCCTAAAACCATTACACCACAGCGCTGGTATTCATCTTTACAATGACTTTTACTATATTGCAGAGCTTTTTGTAAGGCAATTGATTGTGTGAACTGTCTCAGACATGCAGCTACACTAGCGCACATGACATTATGTGGTTGGCTCTTTGAGTTCATGGTTGCACTTAGAAATGTCAAAATGTTGGGTTGAAACTAGCAGTAATTCTATCAATGGTTGCATTGCTCACGTAACCAGTCCAGAAAGGTCTTAAGACTGCATTGTACTTGTGCAGAATTAAGGGGCCAATTCAAAGGCTCTACAGCCCCAGGGTGCTAAGCTAGGTTTTCATGATTCTGTGGGTCTTAATGTCCCCTTGTACGGCAAATAACGAAAAAAGTCGCTATTAAAAAACAACAAGAACATTATATTGTACAGAGAAACGACTCACCTTCTAATTGTGATGGTCTTTCAGGCACAATGCTTGTATCCACACTTGCAAACACATGCTTTGGGTAATATAAATGATACAATGTTTCAGTCTGCATGATGGGATAATCTATGATTTTCTCTTCCACCTCTGAAACACTATTATCTATATCAGATTCATTTTCCTTCTCATTAGAATCTTGATCAGAATCAGTTTGATCCTCATCTTCATCATCTGAATCAGCCGAGGACTGATTATCATCACTTTCCTCTTTTTCTGACGCTGTTTCTGCCAGTGATGATTCAAGTTTTCGATGTTTATGTTGCTTCCTTGGACAAAAGTTCAATTTCGGTCCTCTCCTTTTCCTCTTAAATTCTCTTCTTGCGGATTCCAATTTCCTGAAAATATTGTAAAGGTTTTAATTTTCTAGGTAAAGAAAGCAAAAAGCAAACATGTACTAATTTCCTGAAAATGTTTCAAATATTTAAACTTCTCGTTAACACCTTCAACCCAAAGAATTTAATCACCTGATTGAGCTAGCAAGCTTTTGGGGGGGGGGGTTTTAAAGTCTCGAAGGGGGAAAATATAAGCTTGTATGAGACACTTACAAAACAAATTTTCTTTGGCTAAAATACAATTAACTCCCTTCGACTGGCTGTACATTTGAAAATAAAATCAATGGTGCATCAAACAACAATTAAATCCTAGATATGACTCCATTTTTTACCACAGAAGATAGGTACAAACTCAAAACAATTATTCCATATTGAAGCTCAAATGTTGAAATCATCTGACTTGGACAAACTAGCACAACTTGCAATCTTAAGACCTGTTTTATTTATACATACAAAAAACTCATACAGCACAAAAGACATTAACTTGCTTTGAACTCCTGATTAACAACAATTAAAAAATCATGTTTGGTCTACGCCCCTGTGATGACGAACACTAATCACAAAAAGTATATGGTCGAACCTGCTCTAGCAACCACTTCTTCAAGAGGACCACCTGTACAAATGACCACTCTCCCAACGCGACTGCAACACCCTATTTTACTGACCAAAAGCCACAAAAACCTACCAAAGACAACTGCTTGATTCTCTTTTCACCCAACACGTTGCCATAAACAAAATGGGCGTTTTTCCACTTCATATTCATCTGACCTGTCCAAGACAACTACTTTTCTCTCGACAATGAGTGGTCGTCTTGGGCAGGTTTGACTGGATATGCCTAAATATAATAAACTCACCCTTTAGGAACACTGCTGGGCTGGGAAGATCCACTGACTTTGGCAACAGTATCCTCGCCAGGTCTAGTGGATGGACCCTCCTGAGGCTCCTCTCTGTGCTTCAAAATAGACATACGTCTTTCCATTCGTTCCAAGCGACATTGTAGCTGAAACATTAAAAAGTATTCATAAGCTCATAAGAAACAGATAGTCAGCACATGTCTATAATGCATGTTTCAGTCAAAGTAGTCCTCCCTTTACTACTGACCACTCATTCCACTTTGAAAAAAGGTCTTGGTAGTACAGTGAAAAGATATGATGAGATTGTCAAGACCACCCCAATGTCCTCATTATGTCCTACACCTATGGCCCCAGGATGTGTGGAATGAATTCTCTGGCATATTTATGAAAATGAGAAATTTTAGCCCATCCCAAGATCTATCAATCTATCCTTATACGTCACATTTACCACCATAGTATAGTCTAGCAGAGATGTAATGTGCTGAATTGAATAGGTAGTCCTTGTTACATTATGCAAATCCTTCCCAAATTTTGGTTTTTAAACCACAAACAATACAATACATGCAATACATTGAAAAATTCACCATTCTTAATCTTTGCAAACATGAATGATATAAAATTGAATTCATTTTATTCAAACTTTACCTGTGGAAACGTTCCAAATCCAAACAGAAGCTTCATTGCCACAACCAAACAGTTATGACAGTATTTCTGTAAAGCTTTAAAATGATTATTACTGAACAACTTCAGAAGCAGTTGATGAAGTTTGTTATCTGAATATTCAACTTTGGAGGGTCTGTCTATGTTCAAGTGATCTTCATCCATTCCGTCTTATTTGCACATTTTTCAGCTTCAATAGTCCATCCGAAATGCATCACAAATTCAAACAGCAGTCCATGATCCAAAATGCAAAAATTTCAGCCTGTCATATGAAAACTGTCACACATGCATTTGAGTCCAGCATGTAGAAAATAATTCTTTGATTTGGACAACTACAAGTAAAAATATCTGATCCTTTACTAAAATGTTAAACATGATTGCCCATCTCACTTTAACATTTGAGAGTTGGAAATGGAAATTCAAACTACATGTAGGCCTACTGTTAATTATAACTAAATATTGCATGCAGCACTAGAACTAGAAACTTACAAGATATTATAATCCTGGACAAAAAAAATTGGCCCTACTGTGTTGTAAGGGTACACTTTGATAAATGACCCAGACCTCAGGCCTTAAACTTACGCCACAAACAATTTACACTGTCGCGAGAGTACCTAGATCTAGGTAAAAAAGTAGAACAAGATTGCAATGCAGATATAAACTAGCCTATATGGATACACATAGGCTAGGTACTACACTATAAATGACAGCTTGGTTGGGGGGGGGGGGGGGGGGGGGGGGGGGGGGGGGGGGGGGGGGGGGGGGG
>JAUKPP010248516.1:0-12949 GCA_032273245.1 Phyllaplysia taylori | reverse complement strand
GTAGGAACAAGTACGGAATATACTTGAGATGTCTAAGACTGCTCTTTTGATGATAAACGCATGTGTTTAAGAGGGGGAGGGGGCAGGGTTGCTACTTGTATATACAGTTTAATGTTTTGTTCATGCTATACTAGTATCATCGTTGTTGCCACTGCCTCTTATCTGTTCCTCTTGGTGATGCTGAATATTTTTGTCCATCCAATTTTGCACCTTTTATTTTTTTTTACTTATCTCATGAAGGCTCTACTTGATTTCACTTATAACTTGTAGCCTATAATATCTTTTCTCTGCAATGGACCGGCTGGTAATCTATGCTATTATCAATAATATTGTAAACTACTGCTTTCTCAAAACTGAAGTTAAAAACTCCTGTATTATTGGACAATGACCTAGTAATGCACATGCAGTGTTTTTCCTGGATATGATTTAGGCTCACTTTAAGTCAATCCTCTACATTTTTAAAATTTATTTTCAGTGACGCTGCACGACATCTAAGTGAGGCAGATTGTCTGGAGTCGGACCAGCTAGAGGAGTTTGGCAAAAAGTTGAAGGAGAACCTGGGCGCTGATTGGTCACAATTTACCCCAGACAAGATAGAGGAGCTTGGAGTTCTTATTGGTGAGGCAGAATAAATTATTATATTTATTTTTTTGTAGGTTTTAAACGATATATCATTATTTGTTCTGTGGTTTCTTTTTAAAAAATATAGAAACACAATTTCACGATCCGCAATATTTTTCTTTCTCCTGATCCCAAATTGTACCAAAGGATACAAACATCTATGTGTGTGTGAAAAATGAGAGTTTTTGCGTGGGTGCATGACAATTTATTTCAAAGAGGCACATGCACACACACACACTCACACACACACATAAACACACACATACACGTGCACATACACATACCTAGAAATACCTAGAAATACAGAGAGAAAGAGAGAGACAAAGAAAAGGCAAGAGATGGAGAGTAAAAGGATAGGAAAAGCACGTAAAATGAAGATCTGACAACTTAAATCCAAACAAACGAATCATTCACTGTAACGCTTTGTTTCATTAATACCAAACCGCATCAATGTCTCTCATCATGCTTCAGGTGGAGCTCCCAAGGATGTCCTAGAGAGTCTTGGAGAACAGCAAATTTCCAGCATTGATCCCAAGGCTTTCGAGAAGATGCCACCGAAAACATTTGCCGAGGTATGCACGCAATCTTAACCTACCCGCCACCTCCACCCCGATCCCCACCAAAATATATAAAAAAATAGGAAAAAAGAGGGAAAAAGAAAGACATAATAGAACATCACAATAGTTATGTCAACGTTGAAGGCGGAGCGTCCACTGACCTGTTTTGTCAGTTGCAGGCCAGGCTCATCTATATATGATATGTACATGCCGTACTCGTATAATTTATCCGACGCATTTACTTGACGAATTATTATGTTTCTACAATATCGTTTTTTATCTGCTGTTACTGTTATTGTAAGAGTTGTCGTCGTCGCCACCGTCGTTGTTATTGATGTCGTTGTTGTTGCGCTTGTTATTGAATTGAATTTGTGTCTTTATTTGGCAATCCTCAATCATCAAGACAAATATCACAAGGCCTAGAATTAAGGAAATGTAGTAAAAATGTTTACTATATCTAGCCACTAGTAAAGAATTATCACGTAAGAGCTTCTCTTTCTCCTTTAATTTTGCTGAAATGGACTTATGCGCTTAAACTAATTCAATTACAATTTGTACTTTGCTTCCAGTCCTTCTCCTCCGACAAGCTCCAACAGCTGAGCGATGACCAAGCCATGTACCTGACCACAGAGCACATGTGGAGGATGAGCACTGACCAGAGGCAAGCCATGGCCAACTTCACGCAAAAGGCGGGCTTTAACGTGCCAACAGCAAACCGTGGCTCTAAAGTAAGTGAAAAATGCCATGACATACAAGAGGACGATTCTGATTTCGGGACTTTAATTAAAAACAAACAAACAAACAAATACAGTAGATTTTTCTGAAACTAAAAATATGTACGTCAACTTCTATATAATATAGGCCAACAGCTTTCTACTACAAACAAGAGAAAATATAATGTACATTTAAATAATGGCAATAACTCATTAAAATGTATTTAAAACATCGACGATTTTTATTATCTCATGAATTTGTAATCCCAAAACAGAAGAGAGTGCAGTAATTGAGATTCATTGTTTCAGAACCAAGTGAATATGTCGTTTTTCTTTTTTTCTTTTTTAACTTTGTACCGTAACGGCTCCATCCCTTACAAAATGTGTTTCATAACCTGACACATGTTTCATGGTTTAGTCACAACATAACTACTTGAGGAAAAAAAAATCATAGAGCTCTGTACCACATGGTGCTTACTTTCTCTCTTATTGTTTCTTTTGTCCCAGATCTCTGACAGGAGCGACTACCAGACCGCCCGAGGACTCTCCAGAGCGTCTTGTGGCAGTGGCCTGGCCTTCGCTGGTCAAGCTGGTGATCTTCTGGACACTCCTGATAAAATCCGCGATTATGAGATGACCCTGGACAATGACACCCTCGAGTACTTCTCTCGTCTGTCGAACAGTCCCAGTGAGTAGTCAGTGGACATTTCTATCGTTGTTTCTGAAATGAGCGAATAATTACGAAGACTGCAGTGGATGATTCGCCCGTTTAAAACACCCAACGATTTGTCTTGCATATTCACATATATTTTCCTTTAATTCTTATGATCCCAAATAATGTTATCTTGTTAGGACGGTTCTACCTGAATCATCGCTTAATATCGTTTATACATCGATGCATGAAAACAGCTGTGTTTCTTTTGATGCTGATATCCTATTCAATCAAAGGACAATGATAACGGACTAACAAGTCCAAGGACTGTTCTTATAATGTCAGACGCCATCAGTTATTTCTTTTGTGGGCATACACACTAGGCGTACATACAGACAGACACACAGACACACACAAACACGAGCACACAATATACACGACACACACAGGCACCTTTTCTCTTGAGTAACGACATGACGCATTGACTAAAAAACAAAAGAAGCTGGAGTCTCTATGAATGACTACATAAATTATAACTTCTAACTAACTACATATTGTGCCTGTGTCTTTCCCAGACCATGACGTAAGCACATTCACAGCAGCAGAGATGAACATGACCATGTATCACTTGATGACCACACTGGACGACCAGGGCTGGGATGATTACCTCAACATCCTGGACAGTTTTGACTACATTCCAGCAGACGACATGAGAGATATGATCACGGTCTGGCCACCCAAGATACACCTGCTCCAAACTGTGAGTACAGAACAGTCCAGTCTCATACTCGGTATTTATGCTAGAAAAGTCCAGGGCTATTTAAAAAAAAAAAATTGCGGCGCACTGAGGCAGCAGATCTACGATCTACCCCCCTAGGAGTGGGATGCACAATGCTTGTCGGCTGTTTTTTTCGACTCATTGCTCCATTCCATAAAAGCGTAATCTCCATACGTGATCAATTTTCAACTTTAACTCACCCTACCATCACGTGATTTTGGGAGCTACTGTGACTCTTGCCGATTATGGAATGGAACACTTAGTCGAAAAAACTGCCGACTAGCTTCGTGCATCCCACTGCTAATCTGAAAAATCCTCTGTGCTTAAAAATCAATCCTCAAAGCCAAATTGACGACGTCAAAAGATGACTTGTGATTATTAAGATCTCTATCGAGTCTTTAGTCTGAATTTGATTAACTAATCTGTGAAAACCTTTTACTTTTAGTCTGAATTTTATCAATAGATCTAGGATAAGCTTTTGGCCCGATCATTTACTTTCACGAGCTTCTTAAAATTATCAATGGAACTGAATATCTATTCGGATGTCGCTCTTTTGAATCCTCCAGGAGAATGTGATGTGTGACGTCATTGGCCGGATGGACCAGGACCTTCTCGAAGACTTCTGCCTGAGGATCTCAGCCGATGACGTGTCTGCGGTCACTCTGACCGAGATTGTGGAGCGCTGCCCGGACTGTGTGGTTCTGGGGTATGAGGAGAGGGAGTCGGATGAGGTGATTTGTTTGTTATGTTGAAGTTTTACGGCACTGTCGATACTTTAAGGTCATAGCAGCGCTTGGAAGTACATTAGTTTGTTTAGCTTGGCTACAAGTTTTGCATCTCTTCAACACTGTAAGGTCATTTAAGAGACTTGTGGAAGGAAATACATTAGGACAATAGTATCAGTAAGAAAGAAGATAGAAGGAGCACACCAGAGCTCCCAACAACCACCCGCAATCTGTGGGTCATAAAACAGAGAGAAGATTTTGGACTGGCGATTATATGAATTTTTTGTTTGGATTTTCTTTGTTTGGTACTGGGCCAATACCTCTTTATTGCCAAGATTGTATGGTCGAAATGGAAGTTGAAAGAGTAGACAAGGTAGAGAAGACGAAGAAATAAATATGGGGAGAAAAATGCATGCACTGCCCCGGGGTCGAACCCGTGACGTATTGAGATTGTCAAGAACTAACGCTTTTCTGTATCTATTCCAGGTGACCTTCCTACTTGACGAGGCGAAGGGCGCTTCTTTCTACCGCAAACTGAGACAGTGGACTCCCACTGGATGGGATCTTTACGCTCTGGCTACAGCGCCGTCTGCTCTCAAGAAGGATGACGTAGACAGAATTGTAGACTTCAACCACTTCAGGAACGAGTACGCAGTTATCTTTGACGTCATTAAGAAATTAAGTTGTTGGAATGTTCAGTACCACACTCCATATTTATACTAGACAAACCAAGGGTTATTTTCTATTGCAGGGCATTGAAGCAGCAGATCTGTCCCCTTTTTTGGAAAAACCCTCTGCTTTATATGATGTGAGACAGCTCTTTTGAACTTTGAAAAGTCAAGAATTATGTCCCAGTTCGTTGTTGCGTATTGCGTTAGAACAATTATTGTTTTCCCCCACCCCTTGAGGCCTATGGGGAATAGCCTTTCGGTCCCAGAAAAGTCAGACCGTTTTCAGACTTTCAGACTTTTCTCCGCTCCTTGTGTTTGTTGACATGGATGGTGGCGGTTAGCAGCTTCTTCTGGTGAGCGATCTGTCTTGTGTTTGTTGCCACTCGGTTTTGTCCTGATAAGAACAATTTGATTTGGCCTAAAAAGGGCAGTTATTGCTTCTACTGACACTGGACACTTATAATGTTGAAATTGAATTCAGAAAAGTAAATAAAAAAAGTTCTAGATCAGAAACGTAAGAATTGTCACGTTGATATAAAAAACAACAACTTAAACAGGCTTTGAATTAATGTGTTATCAATTCACAGAACTCAGCTGATGCTCATCGCCGACGACCGGTTCACCTGCTGCATCCCTGAAGGCGTCAAGAGACAACTGACCAGCAAACTCCTGCAAGCCCTTGGCGCTATCAGCTCATGGAGCCCTGACCGGGTGGAGCTGCTGGGCACCTACATCGCTTATCTGCCACGCGCTACGTTGAAGAGTCAGCTGACTGCAAACTTTGTAAGTAGTACAAGTAGTTTTCTTAATGTTAGGTTTTTGGTTTAATGTCTCTTGTTTTCTGATTCGTTTTCACTGTGTTAAACAATTCATATGTGTAAATCACAAGACAGAGTGTATAGTTTTACTGAGTTTTATTTGAATAATATTCATAAGAACCAAACTTGTTTCTTTTGTTCATTGGTATGTTGTTGTAAATCAAGTTACGCTAAGCCACAAAAGGAGAGTACCCAGGAGTCATGACGTAAGTGTGCCCCCCCCCCCTCCCAGAGCGTCAGGTAGATAGGGCCAAAACTCTAAGCTTGAAGGGGGTTCTTCCTCTGAAGATCTGCTATCCGCTCGCCCAGGAGTATTTAATCCCTAAATCCACCTATGCTAAGCCAGCTCATGATGCCGCTACTTTCTCCCTCCAACCCACCTTCTTTCTCCCCTAACTACGCATGGATTATATATAGAAAGTAACGTGAGCTCTTCGCATTTTAACTTCCCTGTATCTTCTTTTATTATTAAGAATATTGAAGTTTCTATCAAGACTGATTGCTAAATAATGAATAAATTAAGAGGCCTGTAACAAGTGAAGTTTAATTAATTATTCCCCAGGTCCTGAAAAATCTTCAATTCATTGAGCAAATAGAGGAAATGGATGAGGTCGAGGAGAAAGCGTTGACGATGGCTGCCTGGAATCTCGCCGACGCTATGATCAACAACCCGGCTATTGTCACTGCGGATGAGAAGAGACGGTACATTTTTCTCTGTCTAATAATTATTCTCTCATTCTGTCCATCTCGCCCCTCCCCTTCTCTCTCTCTCTCTCTCTCTCTCTCTCTCTCTCTGTCCTTCTGTCCGTCTGTCCGTCTGTCCGTGTGTCCATGCTTCCATCTATCCATCCATCCGCCCACTGGTCATCACTAGATCATTGCTGACTGAATGTCTAATACTCGTTCTCTATATTTTTCCAATCAATAGTAACACTCATAACTATGACAATAGCGATATCCTTTTTTAAATAGATACTAGGTGGTTGAGAATCAAAGAGGAGCTGAATATTTAAGATAAAGAAAGTACTAGGGAAAAGATGATTATGTAAACGAATTGTAGAAGAAGGAGGGAGAGGAGGAGAATAAGGAAAAGGAGGCAAATAGGGTTGGAGGAGGAAGAGGAGAAGAGAAAAAAAAAGAGGAAGAGAGAAGATTCCTCAAGTTACCAATATAACGGCATTTCCCCCCACAGAGTGTTCTGCATGGTTGCTAAATTCGCCCCGAGACAAGCCATCTTTGACACACTGTACTCTCCTGACGAAATCAAAGAAGGCTTGAAAGGCTGCGCACACTGGAATATCAGCAAGGAGAACGTGAGTTTCTGTAACGAATTTTTACTTTTCTACATCTTGATGTGTTTTTGCTGTCGTCGTGTTTACTATTATTTGTTTCTCTTTGTAGGCGTGGTGGTTGTGTTGTTGTTGTTGCTGTTGTATTTAATATTATCGTTGCCGTTGTTTTAAGAAATATGGGAAGCAAAAAACAATACTAGAAATATGTCAACGCTCTAACACTTTAATCTACCAGTCTTGCAGTTAGAAAGCACTACAGAAAAGATGATTTAAACTCATTCCAAAAATTTTGGTCTCCGCTGCTGGGATAATTTCACCAAGAGCAGCGTCCCAGCAAAGTCTCAACTTACTGCACCGAAAAAGTCATCACAAATATCGACTCCTTCTCTCCCTCTCTGTCTTTGCCCCTCTCTTACTTCCCCCCCCCCTCTCTCTCTCTCTCTCTCTCTCTTCTCTCTCTCTCTCTCTCTTCTCTCTCTCTCTCTCTCTCTCTCTCTCCCTCTCTACCTTACTCTCTTTCCATGTGCTTCTCACTACCCATCTCTTACGCCCCGTTTCTCACCTTTTCTCTCCCATCCCACCCCCAGTCCGGCAGAGCTCTCAAGAACGTGTTCCAAAGCAACAACTACACCTGGGACCAGGACACAATCGACATGATGGCCAACTTCTCCGAGGCCATCACAACCAAGACGTTTGACACCATGGACCTGACGACACTGCAGAACAACTGGGACAAGATTAGAGACTCCAACATGTCATTGCCTGTGGTAGGTTTCAGAACAGTTTGGTTTTACGTCCCTTGTAGCACTGTAAGGTCATGTTAGAGACGGCAACCTCTCAGAGGCGTTCACAACCACCATGGACTTGACGACACTGCAGAACAAGTGGGACAAGATAAGAGATTCAAATATGTCATTGCCTGGGGTAGGTTGTTCGCCCTGTTATTTATCAAATCAGCTGCGGTGGGACCTGATACTGTGTGGATAGTGTCGTAAAACTCGATTCGAGGATCGAGGCATTGCATTTAGCGATATTAAAAAAGTTTCATAGAACAGGAATAATCACCAATAGAATCGTGGTTCTAGATTTCACTGGAGTCTACCCCGTCTTATTCAAGCGACATAAAAAAAAAGAGCTCTACTTGCAAGGGTTAATAATCTACGAGTCGTCTTATACGTGAGTTTATTCTATTATCCTTATTATGGTACCTTGTTTTACAAGAACGATTGAACTGATTTGTATGCAATAATTAGAGACACATTCAAGCCTCAATAAATTTGGTTGATTATAAGCATACTTCGCAGGTATAAAAAGCTCAAACAAGGACTCCAATGACGAAATTTCTATATTTCTCTACAGCTTCGATCTGCTTGGGACAAGCTCAAGTCAAACTTCACTGTAAGTCATTTCGATTATAGTTAAATAAATACAAGTACCTTTGTTTTCCTTTGCTTTTCCAAACTCTCCACACCCACCTCTTTTCTCTTTCCCCTCTCGTCCCCGCCTTCCTCTCTTTGTCCGTCTGTCTCTATTTCTCTCTTTTTCCAGACATTTCTCTGTGTGTGTGTGTCTCTCTCTCTTTCTCTCTCCCTCTGTATTTTGTTCTCTCACTCTGTAATGTACTTGTTTGGATTTTCTCTCCGTTCTTCTTTTTCGACATATACCTTTCCCTTCAAGCATACACAAACAGTTGGAAATTTCTTTTCAATAATTTTTTCATCGCATAATGCTTTTTTGGCTGTTTTTGCGTCTTGTTTGCACTTTGATACTTAACGAATATCTTCGGTGCAATTCTCAAAACGCATACCGTCTGACATAAAAACCCTCCCGTAATGTTAAAACAAGAAGCTTTGATGCCGGTTGTGCAGCTACCATATAGGCTTTCCTGAGGGTTGAGTTTCTTTTTTTTTGTGTGTGTCAAGTGGTTAATCCATCATTGCTCATTTTCACATTTTTGGTTTGGTTACCAGTTATAAAAAAAGTTTTCTCTTTTTTTTAATTCTTATCTTATCATATGCAACCTTATCTTATTATTCCATTAATTGCAAACATTTTCAGCTGAGCACTGTCGATTGTGGCCAAATCCACTCTATGGGTCGGATGTTCTTCGCACTGTCTGTTGCGGACATGAACGAGATTCCAAACGATGCCTTGGGCGAGTGCGCTGAACACATCGGTCACATGATGGAGGGAGTTTGCGAGGAAAGCCCCATGATCTGCAACAAGATTTGGGAGAAGGTAAAAATATAGATATAGCGTTAGGGTGATGGCCTTATGTCTCCATTTTTGTTTACAGATCTAACAAAATAAAAACCAAAAATATATCTGTGATCCCTTCGGAAATTACACACGCCAAAGAAAAAGTGAAAATTGTTTTAAAACAACAACATTTCGTTGTTGTTTGGTATAAATTATTTAAAGAGACGCCAGTTTTCGGCTGTTTTAGCTCCTTATTTATATTTAGGCAGGCTTAACTTTTCCTGAAGGTTATTTATTGTATGCGAAGGGATGAAGACTTCGAACACCAAGTTACTATATTATTGTGTTAGTAATTGAGTGCCCTTAGTCCCCACCTCCTTCATGCTGTGTATGTCGGCACTTCCTGATTACAAGAATCCAGCCAATCACTAAGCTGACAATTTTTTTAATCTCATAGAACACCTCTTTGCACTTTCCCCGTTGGAGAGCCGCTCATTTCGCTCCATCTTTCTGCAGGTGAAGAGATACACGGCTAGCCAAACCCACTCTCTGGGAGAGACCATCAGGTCCATGGGCCCCAGTATCATGAGGTTCGTGTCAAGTGATGACCTCAGGGGCCTCAGCCTCAGCGACCTTGGCGGGCTGGATAACCTGGGGAACCTTGACCTAGACACAGCACAGGTGAGTTTCACGTTTGGACTTTTAGTTTTACATCCCTTTCAACACTATAAGGTCATTTAAGAGGAACCTGTCTGTCAGGGCTAACCTATGCCAAGAGGGACGGATTCCAGTAGAAAGACGCAGATGCTCGTCTCCACTTGGGAATCGAAGCCGTGTCTTCTGCGTGGTAGGCGAATAGCCTAAGCCTTACACCACAAATCCCGGTCATCACAGGCTATTCAAACACGGTATTCTTCCTCACAATGTTTGATTTACGGAATATGTGTTTTCAAAACATTTTTTTTTTAGCGATGGCTTGTTATGTAATGCTGGTTTCTTTTTTTTGCAGTATGGTTACGTATTTGATTACCAATTTTACGTCCCTGGTACCACTGTAAAGTCATCTAAGAGACCTTGCCTGTCAGAGCCAACCCGGGCTGAGAGGGGCGAATCCCAACAGAAAACCCGCAAATCGTCTGCATGATAGGCAAAGAGCTTAACTATTGCACCACAGGCGTAGGTACTCTTCTCCTCTTTGTCCATGATAAACTCGATGTACTGAAAATATATAGAACCACAAGCTTCCCCTTGGCTCCAGTGTGTTTGGGTGGTTGATGGACGCTGTTTAGTGGTTGTTGGTTTCTGGCTTGACGCTCTTCGGTAGATAAAGGTTCGGAGCCATGAAAAATCCGAAAGAAAAAATCCCAATGCACCTGTCGAGATTCGAAGATTAGACGTTTTCATTTTAAGGCAAGCGCTGTATCGCTCGACCACAAGCACCCCACCTACGCTCTGATGTGGTCTGCTCCTACTAATTTTTTCCTATGTGTTACTGTTGTCCTAATCCACTTCTTGGTGCAAATAGTGTCGATATTGTCGTAAAACCTCATCAAAACCAAATACCAGTAGTTACTTAAAAGTTATCTATTGACAGACCTTTTTTCGCTTTTTCACCTAATTAACTAACAACTATTTCCCACCCAGGCTGAGGTGGTGATGGAGATGGTTGAGCAAGAGCTCGGACCAGTTTCCAAGGGCAACATGAACTACACAGGCGAGCAGGTGGAGAAGATGGGTCACGTGCTGTTTAAGGGGGCGTCCACAGACAGTCTGCAGGAACTTCCGGAGGGCACAGAGCTGATGGAGTCTCTGCCCAGTATTGTGGAGAACCTGGAACACATGAATGGCAAGAAGGTAAGGCATTATGATGTTTGGTGGTTTTGGTTTTCAGTCCCTTGCAACACTGTAAAGTCAATGTAGAGGAGGGTGTCTTTGAGCCCACCAGATAGTGGCAACCCGGATGAGAGGGGCGGCGGATCCCAGCAGAGAGGCGGAGATACTAATCCCAGTGGAGGATAAAAGTCCTGTACTCTGAGTGATCGAAGAGTTTAACAATATCATCACACACCTCCAGTAAGCATTGTTTGTAAATCATATTCCAGAAGAAATAACAAAGTCCCTACGAACCTGAGCTCAAGGAAACCACAGATGATAGAAAGAATAAGCAAATCAAAACAGTTAACTCCTCAAATGTGAAAATTATGGAAACCAGTTCAGTCCCTAACGACTCAGTTGTTATTTTGTGGTTGATATCCTGTCTTTTCCCACAGATCAAGGTAGTGTATGACAAGCTGCACTCCATGTTCGGCATGGGTTCAGGCCAGGAGGTGTGTCTGGACGAGTCCACGGTCAAGCAGGCGGCCGGCTTCTTCACACAGGCTAGGTGAGCTCCCGATATGTTTTGTTTGTTGTTTTGCTTGTTTTTACGCTCTTTGCAACACTGTAAAGTCTTTTTAAGGGTAGGCTACAACGACTTTGCCTGTTTACGTGGTTTGGGTTTGGTTTTGGTTTTATGTCTATTGTAACACTGTAAGGTTATTTAGAAGGCTTAAGATTTCCACCTTGCCTATCAGAGCGATCTCGGCGGAGAGGCGGAGATATTCCTATGTGTATAAGTAATAATAGATGGGCATATTAGCCTCTACATCAAGCCATACATTATTAGCAACTCGTACCAAACTCTTTAGATAGGTGGATGCATGTCGTGATCTATGTATAAGTAATAATTAGTTAGTTCAAAGTTAGTTGCTTATAGAGGCACCAGCATCTTTGGCTGTTTTAGCAACTAAGAATGATAAATAAATACATTGAAAAGTCAATCGATCCATCAACAGGTACATTAATATAATAATATGCCTAATAATGATATTCTATTTTTATCAGCCGGGACGACCTGTTGGAGCTCGATAAGAACACGAGGCTGACTGTGTTGACGGAGATTGGTCAGAACGAGGACATGGTCAAGACAATGACCAGAGAGGGCATCAGGGAGCATTTCACTACATTGAAGGAAGATGAGGTGAGTACAAATGGAGTCTCCGAAAACTAATCAATTATGGAGCTGAGAAAAAGACAGGCAAAGACCAAAATGGGAGAAATCAATGTCGCATGGGGGTGGGAGGGGAGGATGAAGAGGGAAAAACTGTAATGCTTTACCAAAGGAAAACAAGGCTGAAGTTGATGCATTTGTCTTTTCTCAGTTAAAAAAAACAACGTATGTAGGCCCTATAGTTTTATGCTCTGGTTTTCAGATATGCTCCAGGAGCACAGGTGTTACCCTCATTAGACCCTTTAACCATTCACAAGGCAACAAATTAAATAGATTATTCGAATTTCACTACATTCCTCATTCCAAGTTATTGTCTTGTTATTGTCTGCCATCGGCTCAGAACCTGTATACAAGAGATAACGTTCAGCAAGAGTGACATGGAGAAGACGGGATCCCATATTCATTTAAAATTTCATGTTTTTTTCTGTCCTTTCCCATTTTTTCTTCTTTTTGTAAATTCTATTTCTTTCCCTCTATTTTACTTTCTTCCTTTACAAATAGAGAAACTAGTTTCATTCCCCTTCCCAACATATTATCTGTCTCAGAACCTGAACACAAGAGGAACGTTCACTAAGAACGACGTTGAGAAGTACGGAATCCACATCTTCTGTGGCATGGACTCCACTGACGCCCAGAAACTGAGCACTGATGCTGTGGACAACTACCTGCAGGAGTTTGACCAGTGCGAGCAGTTTGATGAGGCTACCAGGACTGTCATTGCTGAAAAGGCCATCAATTCAGCTGGGTATGTGGATAGATTGAAAGACAGAGATAGAGAGGGATAGGGAGAAAGAGAGGGAGAGAGAGAAGAAAAAGACGGAAAGACAGAACGCTATCAACTAAGAGGGGTATGAAGATACATTGAGATTGACTG
>JAUKPP010248505.1:0-12951 GCA_032273245.1 Phyllaplysia taylori | reverse complement strand
CTTTGCCTAATCGCCTGTTTAGCCGCAATCTCCAATAGCCCTTCTATTGCCAGACAATTTTGTTTGTTTGACGACTCTAGTTTTATGTAGCCTACTGGTGATTGGTTTCCTTGGAGGCCGACGATGTCTGCTTGGATTTCATGCTTTAGGCGGAGCGCCTAGCGTCCACTGACCTGTTTTGTCAGTTGCAGGCCAGGCTCATACGTTTATATCATATATAGATGAGCCTGGCCTGCAACTGACAAAACAGGTCAGTAGACGCTCCGCCTTACTCCGCTATCGACAGGCAGACACCT
The DNA here is from genome assembly GCA_032273245.1 of Phyllaplysia taylori. Taxonomy (NCBI): domain Eukaryota; kingdom Metazoa; phylum Mollusca; class Gastropoda; order Aplysiida; family Aplysiidae; genus Phyllaplysia; species Phyllaplysia taylori. The sequence continues at coordinate 12,655 of JAUKPP010248505.1, read as the reverse complement.
AGACAGAACAAGAAGCGAGGAAGACGCGGAGGAAAAGAAAGATAATGAGAGGGGAGGAGGGAGGGAGAAGAAGAAAGAGAGCGAGGGAGCGCGGGGGGGGGGGTGGGCTGGGGCGAGAAGGGATGCGTGGAGGTGCGGGAGCACCCTCGAACGACGAACCTATTGTTCAAGTTCCCTTCGATCCTAGATGTCCTGAAATCTTTCGAACGACGAAGTCAAAAGTAATCGAAATGCTCGTCAATTATTCACCGTGGCACTCCATATTGACTGATTTAAAGGGAAGAAAATTTAAGCAAACTTAACTCTTTCACTAAATTTCAATATTTAACTTTAGCTGTTCCTACTCAGTAGGCTATTGGTTCCAGAAATGTACAAATACATAATGCACATCTGGGAAGGAGATTGTAAATAATGTGACTATGTAAGGATTTATCTTTAGAATATATTGATAACAACATAGAAAAATCAATTAGCAAGCACTCGTCGAGTAACAACGAAAATTTGACAACAAACAGCCGATGTTACTAGAGAATTAAGATGAGTTTTATTTCTAAGGGTAAAACTCAAGCATGAATCTACATATTAGAATGATTTAGAAATCAGAAAACTGTCTTTCTCTGCCACGGCTATGTAACAATTTGTATCTGAGCCGAGAATTGTCGAGTCAAGTATTTTGACTAGAGTATCGACTACAAAAAGTTCGTCACTCGAAGGAAGCGGCGACTTCGTCGTTCGAGGGTGTACCCGGAGGTACGTTGGGGTGAGGGGGGGGGGGGGGGGTGAGGTGAATGCATTTTTAGAATGACATGTGAAGGACAAGGGTGAACCAGACAAACATAAAGACAGAGTTGTATAGAGAGGGGAGGAGGAGAGGGTGAGAGAGTGATGGATAAGGAGTAATGAAAGAGGGCGATTGAGACATAGGCTACAGAGACACAGAGAAAGAAAGATGTCAAATTTACAAGAGAAAAGTTATGATTTACAGAACAACAGAGAGTATGTAGCCGCTAATGATGTCTTGGTATGTGATTAACCGGTAAAGGTCATTGACACTGCGACGCCAGACTCTCGCCATCGAATGGAGGACATAATTTCTTAATCATAATATGATTTATTCTCTTGAGCATCATGCATTTCGCCAAAGGCTGGAGATTAAATGCCACATAATCAACTCCCAGATCTCTCTAAATGCTTGTTTTCAATTTTCCTCTTGAAATCTGATGATCCTCTAACGTTTGGTTTGGTTTGGTTACCAGTTTTACGTCCCCTGCAACACTGCACGGTCATTTAAGAGACGGGCTACACCGACCCTGCCTGTCAGGGCCAACCCGGGCTGAGAGGGAAAAAGTCCCAGCAGAAAAAAAACCAGATCGTCCGCGCTCGGGGATCGAACCGGGGTCTTCCGCATGACAGGCGAAGAGCCTAACCATTACACCACAGCCCGGTATGATCCTTGGCTAAAACAGCCAAAGGTGCTGGCGCCTCTATAAACAACTAACTTTAAACTAACGGTATGATCCTCTAATGGAAAGGAGTTAATTTCAAAGTTTGGAAAACCAGAGTCTGCAATATGGTTAGGCTCTCGCTTATCAAGCTGAGTAAGGGAAGTTGATGCTCACGCTGGGTGAACATTTTCGTGTCTTTGCTTGGATATTGTGTTCCTCTCAGCCCGGATTGGCCTCGAGAGGCAGGATCGAACCAGCCCTCTCTTAAATAAATCTAGAACCAACAAACAACAAAGATAGGAAAACGAGATATTTTTCGAAGCTTGGTAGGCCTGGTCTTTATTTTTTTTCAACAAATTCATATGATATAATAAAGTCATAATGAAATCCAAGCAGAAATTTTGTTTTAAGAAATTTGTAGGGATTTGTCCCTCGATCAGTGCCTAGGTCCGTGATGACGTCGTGAGAGCAAATCAACAAGGCGATTGCATTACTTGCAAGTTAAATAATGATAGTACCACAGATTACTGAGAATGTGGCGGGAAAAGTTCCCAGAAATTTTGTTTTGCGTAAGAATGTTGTAAGGATTTGTCCTTAGATCGGAGTCCAGGTCTGCGATGATGTCGTGAGAGTAGAGCGGATACGGCAATTCCCGCGGCTCAGACCAGCGGTCAGACGACCACGCACAATGCTAGACGTAATCAATATGGCCTCTTGAGACGGGCTTTGGGTTTAGTACAGCGCGCCTCCGTCACGTTTTGTCTTGGAAGGTTTCAACTCTGGGTAGCGATACAGTCCACCATCCTCGTGGGCTTAAGACGATCATTGGGTTGAATAACAGAGAGAGGGGGGGGGGGGGAGGAGAGGGAGAAAGAGAGAGAGAGAAAAGATGAAATAGAGAGAGAGGGGGGTGGGGAGAGAAAGCCGGTGAAAGAGAGAAAGGGAGGAATAGACGTTGAAGATGAATGGACTAAAAAGAGAAAGAGGAGACGAGAGATTAGAATAAAGAAATAAAACAGAAAAGTTGAAGAGAAGCAGTGAGGAGTAGAGGAATAAGAAGGAGAGGGAGAGAGAGAGAGAAGAATGAGAGTGAGGAGGGGGCTAGGGGCATAGAGTAAAAAGGCACAGAAGGTGAAAAGAAAAAAGAAAAAGAGACTAGAGAGGACGACCGAGAGAAAGGAATAAGAGGAATAAAAGAGAGAACGTGAGGCAAGGAAGACATAATTTAAAAGAGAAAGAAGGTTAAAGAAAAAAAAAGCAACAGGGAGGACGACGGGGAGAAAGGAGGGGAAATAAGGGGAAATTGAAGAGTGGAACACATGGGAAGACGGTTGTGATGAAGGGGTAAAGGAGGAACACAGGGAGAGAAAGAAGGCTAGAGAGGATGAGAAGGAAAGCTGGAGAAAGAAGGTGAAAGGGGGGGGGGGGGGGGGGGAGGTAGTTAGAATCTAAAACGGAAAGAAGAGATGCGAGGTTGATAAAAGAAAAAAAAGAAAAGAAAACCGAACCGAGAGAAAGGAGTGTGGATTAGGGGAAATTCGAGAGTGGGACTGCGAGTAAGACAGCATTGTGATGAAGGGGTCAAAGGAGGAGCACACAGAGAGAAACAGCACGCTCCCTAAATGACAATACAGTTTACAAGGTGCGTAAAAGTACCAAACGAAAAACTGTGTCAGAAGCCGAAGGAATCGGTTGGAATCATTTATTTATTATGTAGGGTTTAGTTTTTAGAATGATCGTGGGTCACTCTGCTTCCTTTCTGGCGGCTGTGGTTTAATGCTGTTCGCCTATCATACGGACTATCTGCGGGGTTTTTTTCCCAGTAATTTCTCCCTCTCAACCCGGGTTGGCCCGGACAGGCATGATCGAAGTAGCCCGTCTCTTAAATGATCTCACAGTGTTGCCAGGGACGTAAAGCCGGTAGCCAAAACCAAACCAAACCAAACCTGCCTCCTTTTGTGGGTAGGTATAAAAGTTCTCATGAAGGTTAAGACTCCCCAACATGATCAGACGCAGAACATGAAAGTCTTTTGGGTAGATTGGGTCTCTCTCTCTCTCTCTCTCTCTCTCTCTCTCTCTCTCTCTCTCTCTCTCTCTCTCTCCTCTTTCTTACTCAGCCTCTATCATTTCAATGTCACATCCAAACCCCAACGCATCTCCCGCCAGTGGCCCACACACTCAAATATTTATGACCCTTTAGAGCTCAAAGAACATCTTGAGAGAAACATTTACATGTAAAATGTATAATTTAATAGCCCTGACGCATAGTAGAGTTCCACTTTAGTGTTGCAATTTGGCTACTTAATTGCCACATTTAGCCTTTTCAGATTGTGGTCAGAAATAATTATCTTGCTTGGCGTATGGCTTTTTGTTGTTGTTGTTGTTGTTGTTGCTGTTAATTATGTTTATTGTTTGTAGTTGCCTTTTGTTTTGCTTTGTTGTTGTTGTTGTTTTTATTATAGTTTTCCTATTTACTAGTTTTCTCTCTATAATCAATTTTTCAATATAATGCTTTTCCTTTGAAACTCATGAAAATCCCTATGCTATAATTAATATTACTCGTCGCCGTTGATAATGCATTAAAGCCACTCATGGCTATTTCTCGCCCTTCCGTTGGGTTTGTTTTCAAAATCAGACTTGGCATCACTGCTTCGCTCAGTCAGAACCACAGAATAGTGGTCAGAACCAACAGTGACAAGCACAGGAGGATTAAAAAAGATTGATCCGATATTTATGAATATTCCATACTGGAATTTGTTCTGTTTGTTTAATCATCCTGTACTTTTAGATCTTAGTCTAGATAATCGTCACCGTCAATGTGTGGTTTGGTTTGGTTACCAGGTTTACGTCCCCTACAACACTGTAAGGTCATTTAAGAGACGGGCTACTTCGACCCTGACTGACAGAGATGAGAGGTAAAAAAAAAACCAGCAGTAAAAGAAAAAAAATCATCCGCGATCGGGATCGAACCGGGGTCTTCCGCATGACAGGCGAAGAGCCTAACCATTAAACCACAGCGCCGGTTCACTGAGTGGGAAAAGGTTGCGGGTACGAAGAGATAAGATGATACCTTTTTTCCTCACAGCTAATTAAACTAATTCAATGTCCCCCTAATGATTAGTGATTATGGTTAATAACTTACTTACATGTGACGTGTGATTCAGGTTAATAACTTACTTAAATTCAAATTCACTATTGATCGTTGTGTCAAAGGAATTACTTTTCATCCTTCCTAAACAGGTGGTCGCTTAACAGGTTCAAATGTAATAATGACGCACGGTTTGAAAACGTATCTTCGATCTCTTTAATTTGCTGGGGCTGAGCTCTTTTGGAATACATTCTGTATTTCTAAAGTTACTATTATTTACAGTTGTTAGCTGCCTGTGCAACGTTGTTTATTCCAAGATGCTGTTTGTTTGTTTGTTTTTATTGATTTTTCACAGCTCTATCGACATTTTAAGGTCTTCTTAGCTCCAGGACTTAGGCTGGCATACAAGAAAAACCATAGAATGTAGTGGAAGAAGCAGACAACACTATTACCCTTGCCTTGCATAAGTTTTGTGTTTTAACGCCTGTTTTTACGGTTGATGGATTGGCCTTCTTTGTGACCTTTGCGCTGCATACGATTTGTCTTTCAAAATAACTCTCGCTTATTGTCTGTTTGTACGAGCAAACTATGATTATACTCTCAATTTGAGGGGGGTTGTCCTCTTGTACATGGTACTTGTTAACCTCTTTTCACCCTTTTTCTTGCGCTCTATCCGTTTGTTCAAAGTTAGTTGTCTATAGAGGCGCCAGCATCTTTGGCTATTTTAGCCATTGTTGAGTCCACCGTCTGTCAGCATAAGAACATCCATTTGCTTACCCTTACTTACCAATTTGGTACCTTATCTAGCTCTGTGTTTTTTGTAGACATCACTTGACATTGCTGTCTCTTGACGTCATTCTTTAAGTCTTTCTTCTTTTTTACTTTGCTCTCCAATCAAACCATTTTTGTGTAGCCCCCGTTACTACTACCAGAGATCTTATAACGTTTATGAGATCAGCACCAAGCGTACCCGGCGTCCTCGTGACGTAATCCATGTCAACAGTGCTCATGATGCAATCGAAGCGCGGCCAAGAAAAGCAGTGTCATTGGAAGGCCGCGCTTGGTTGTGACCACGCTCGTAATGCACTATTGTCATGGGGCGTTTCACACTTTTGCTGCTACGTAGTAAGCTCTTGCTTACACTTTCCTGCACTTTTCCGTTCCCGTGTTGTTGTTGTTTGTGGTGGTGGTGGTGGCAGTGGCTGGTGGTGGCAGTGGCTGGTGGTGGCGGCGGTGGTGATGATGATAATGATGATGATGATGATGATGATGATGATGATGATGATGATGATGATGATGATGATGATGATGATGATGATGATGTGAATTTGAAAGTTGCTAACATTTGAACTTGCTATCTAGACAATTGCTATTGAAGTGAAGTTATAATATCCTACTTGCTATATGATATGTCATGTGAAACCATATAGAAGCTATAGGCGAGACAAGTGAAAGGTTCACTGAAGTATTCAGACGATAACTTTTCAGGCACAAAATGTAATTTATTGTCAGTATTGTTAGAGCGTTTGATGTGAATAATATAGGCCTACACCATTGTAAACAAAATGTCCAGTCATGGATAAATAAACATATCTTTTGAACCCAATTTCAATCTGCAGAAAGACAAAGAGGGAATGTGTACGGAGTTTAAAAAGCAGACTTTAAAATCCAACCGAATAAAGTAAACCAAATAGCTGAAGGGGAAAACTCTTACGTGTGAAATGTAGGAAGTAGGTAGGACAATTTACAGTGAAATTCATTTTATGATACTACGTACGATTTCCCCTTAAACGTTAATGTACTTACGAAAAAATAATTAAAGACAATGAAGAAAGCACACTGGAGAAAACAGAGAGTGGAAACTTTGAAAGAACGAGAATAAGATACAATGATAGAAAGAAAGAGGAAGAGAAAGAGAAAGCGATAGAGATAGCAAAGCGGATATAAAGAGTGAAAGAGGGGAATGGGTAGGGGAGAATTATTTCTTATTTATTTCATGGGTATTGAATTAAAGTTTAACTACCACCATTAGCCGGCTGTCAATCAACATCAAACCCAGGGAAAACTCAAAAGCGACAGTTCACAAGCACTGTGTTATTTTGGTATTTGAAATATTATGTCCTATAAATTTGATCTCAATTGTAGCTACACAATACTACACATAGCTTGCTCGTCACGTGCTTCATGACAATGTGACGTCAATGTTCGTCCGAGAATTTTCAATATGAAAGCATTTGATAGGGCTACGGTGTGCTATTTCAAGCCATTAGATTATCATTTGAGAAAGGAAAAGTATATAATACTTGTACATTGGTAAGTACTAAGGTACCAACCTGAAAGGCTCAATTCTTTGGCATAGCGTCATTCTAATCTAATTATTCACATTCATCATCAGTATTTGTAAAGGTCCTTTCTTTTCCAAATTGATATAGGAGAAGAATCCGAAAATAGAAAACCGGGAAACTCAACATTGTTCTCGATATCTTTATCAGGTGACAGCTACTCTAGATTTTGCTGTTTCAGAAGCTAATGAGGTTTCCTTTATGCCTCATTCGGTGTCTCCCAACCAAATTTTTTTGTTTTGTTTTTTTTTTGGTTGGGGATAGGGATATAGTTTGGTTTTGTTACCACTTTTTTGCGTGCCCTGCATCACTGTAAGATCATTCAATTTTAAGAGAGGGGCTACTTCGACCCTGACCAACCCGGGCTGAGAAGGAAAAATCCCAGCAGAAAAGTAACCCAGATCGTCCGCGCTCGGGATCAAACTCGGGTCTTCCGCATGACAGGCGAAGAACCTAACCATTACACCACAGCGCCGGTAGGGATATAGATCCACCGGGTAACTATTGCACAATAAAGTAATCATGCTTATGTTCTCTTTTGATAAGCATTCAGGGACAAAACGGATTTTGAGGCTTTTAAAGCCGTCTACATTTTTTCTTTCTTGTTTGTTTTTTGTATTTTTGTAAGGATTTTCAATCAATGCGTGGCTTCGTCCGCCCGCCTGCAAATGAGGAGGTTCCAGGTGTCGAATCTTGGACAGTTCACTGGGATTTCTGTTTTCGGATTTATCATAGCTCTGGCCCCCGTACCATCGGGGATGGACGTAAAATTTGGAGCTCCCGCCACCAAAACTACCCCCCCCCCCCCAACCTCCGCCCTAGAATTTTCGTCCTCCAATGTCCCCTATCTTCGGCTTTAATCGTTTCTGTTGAGTAAACAAAGCGGTGTGCGTGTGTGGGGGAGGGGGGCTCATTCACGCAATGGTTGTTCTTCTGAAGTCACCAATTATTCACAGCCATAGCGCGCTCAAGCTCTGCACTTCTTTAATTTTATCATTTTCAAAATAGTTTAACAGATAATTCAAAGGTTTTTTTTACGTTTTACTAGTGCTTCGAAACTATTTTTGTGTTCAGGGCTAAATGTTTTCAACTTACTTCCGGTTTTTTTTCCTCATTTTTTTTTTTTACATACACAAGTCCATGCTGTCTCAAGTTTTCATTGCATCTGTAGTACTTTAGTGAACAGTAAACAATACAAAAGAAAATAGATGTGACAGATCTTTCACAACTCGGTGTAGATTCTAGTGTTCATAATCTTATCAATACAAACAAGAAGTTATATTTTATGCACCTTAAAAATACATGTAGGTGAGCGGTACACTTTTAGTCAGCCTACAACATGTAGCCGAGCGATACAAAAATCTAAATTCTAAAACTGAGCCCATTTGTCTCTTTGTAATGTCAAAAGTTGCCGCTGGCTATATCCAGTTTCTAAAGCACTCGGTCAAACTGGAACAACTTCGTGGACCTGATACCAGGAAAGAGGAAAAGCATCAGATTGGAGCGTCGACCGGAATCAAGGGCGTCGTGTTTCTTATCGTGAGTCGGTCTAATTTCTGTCTGACACTGTATCGTCCGTTGTTGGGCGAACGAGAGAAGAGAATGGTTGTGTGTCAGTGGTGAACTATGATAAGTTTATCATGTCCATTGACATATAAGGTGGAGCACATAATTAGGTGTTTCTTTTGTTCCCTGTCTACCTATCTATCTGTGAGCGTATGACTTTGCTTAAGAGAGATACACAGAAAGAGAGAGAGAGAGAGAGAGAGAGAGAGAGAAAGAGAGAGAGAGAGAGAATGGAAGGGAGGGAGAGGAATAGATAATTAGAGGACCGTACCAATATCAAGCTTTAAAACTCCACCTCCTCCTCCTCTTCTTCCTCCTCCTCCTTTTTCTTCTTCTTTTCCGCCTATCGCTGTTCCTCTGTCTTTCTGTCTGTCTTCACTTCCTCGTTAAAATGGTCTCCAATGCTCAGCCCCAGGAAACCCAACACTGCACGGACACCAAGGAAGATTTTTCCGCCTTGGTCAAATTCAATCAATCGGTGTCCCGGGGCTGAGATAGCTGCTTGTCAAAGCCCGTCGCTTGTATGCACGACACTCTGCATCACCTGATGGTAGTACACCAGAGTGTAGAGATACTACATTCAGTCCCAGCATAAATGCAATGCACAAAATACATGGGGGGGGGGGGGGTTCAGTGCATAAACACTTTCCGCTTTTGGGCGATTTTGTAACCTAGTGTGAGTGCGAGCGCTCTATTGAATGTAGCATTTTTACACCCTCCGGTGTGCTAACATCAGGTGCATGTTCCATGCATACGGCCACAGTTAATGCTCGGCACAGCCTGGCTCGGTAGCCAAAGGCCAAATATCTAGCACTCAATCTTAAGTAAGCTGTTGCTTGAGACAGAGGAGCACTCAGGTGTAGTTGATCCAAGGGTAGGTGAAAATCAGAATAATTGTAGACTATGATCAGAACTTATTACTCAAAGTCCGTTTGGATAATGCGATGGCAGTAGAGAAACAAGGCAGAAATAGTGAGTGGATATGAGTAGTGGTTGAGATTCACGAGAGAGAGAGAGAGAGAGAGAGAGAGAGAGAGAAGGGGCGGGGAGAGAAAGAGAGAGAAATATATAGAGAGAGATAGATAGATAGATAGAGAGAGAGAGAGAGAGAGAGAGAGAGAGAGAATATGGACGGGGCGTAAAACACAGTCAGAATTTTAGCGATTTCATAAATCTCTGTAAAGTTTAGACGTGAGCAGTAGTAGCTTCGAATTTAAATGGAATTGACTTCTTTCCTCCACTTGTACGAGTATTCCCAATATCGCATTCCAAACTGGATAAGACGAAGTACTAGAAGCCAATAATAAGATTAGCATTCTTTCAACTTTCAAGAAAAATTTTTTTTACTATGGTTTGGGTTAGTGTAACTAAAACTAAATTGTAAGCTTAGACGCAATCCGAAGAGGTTTTTAAAATATATTTCAATCATCTTTACAGATTCGCTAAACAAATATAGAATTTATACTTGACCAAGAATAATTCTGAAAATTCATCCCCTTAATTCACTTTTTTTTTTAAAACCTTTCGATCACAACCATGATGGTCTTCAATTTTCATTACTGACTTGTCTTTATACCCTCGTGAACATAACATTGTTGAAAGAGTAGTAAGTAGGCTACTACTGCTGATATTGGTAGTAAAAGTAGTAGCGGTAGATGTAATAGTAGTAGTAGCAGTTGTAATAGTAGTAGTAGTAGTAGTAGTAACAGTAGTAGTAGTAGTGATAGTAGTAGTAGTAGTAGTAGTAGTAGTAGTAGTAGTAGTAGTAGTAGTAGTAGTAGTAGTAGTAGTAGTAGTAGTAGGAGGAGGAGGAGGAGGAGGAGGAGGAGTAGTAGTAGTAGTAGTAGTAGTAGTAGTAGTTGTAGTAGTAGTAGTAGTGTTGTAGTAGTAGTAATAGTAATGTAGTAGTAGGAGGAGGAGGAGGAGTAACAGTAGCAGCAAAAAAGTTTATAAATGCTGCAGTAGTAGTGACAGCAGTAGTAGTAGTGACAACAGTAGTAGTAGTGACAGCAGTTGTAGCGACAGCAGTAGTAGTGACAGCAGTAGTAGTGACAGCAGTAGTAATGACAGCAGTAGTAGTGACAGCAGTAGTAGTGACAGCAGTAGTAGTGACAGCAGTAGTAGTGACAGCAGTAGTAGTGACAGCAGTAGTAATGACAGCAGTAGTAGTGACAGCAGTAGTAATGACAGCAGCAGTAGTGACAGCAGTAGTAGAGACAGCAGTAGTAGTGACAGCAGTAGTAGTGACAGCAGTAGTAGTGACAGCAGTAGTTATATCAATTGTTGTAGTAATCAGCAGCGGCTGAAGTAATTGCTCCTGTTGTTATTTTGGTGGAAATGGCTGTTGTTGCGTTTGTTGTTACTGTTGTCGTCCTTGTGGAGGCCGTGAGGGTGAAAGTCCCTTCCACAGTGGTGTCAGGCGTAATGCCCCAGTCTCGTGAGGCGACCTCATCTCCTCTCAGGTCTGCCATTAGGAATGGAAACGAGCGATACTATTCGTACAGGACATTAGTTGAGAATCTGAGAAATTCTAGCTGTCGATCCCACCGACCCCTTTGACCCCGCCTCTTTGAATGATAATCAATGACTGCACGCAAGTGGGCTCATAGCCGAAGGACGTTAGCACAACTACTTCAGCCTCGTAAATAATATCTACTGTAAAGTTTTTCCTTTAAATTCTAGTAAGCAGAGTTTTTCTTTTCTTCTTCTTTCTCGATCTTCATCTAGATTGCAACATTCCATTTCCCGGCCACCAAGGCCGTTCATTGCAGGGCCCCCACATTGCCGTACTTATTCTCCTTCTGAGTAGTCTTTTGCATCACACATCCTGTCTAGACGCGGCCTGCTTTAAGCATTACTGTCATGTTTGGTAGTTTGGTTTAGTTTGATTTTGGTTTAATGAAAATGGAAGGCATTTAAATAGGGCACTTACCCGCTCTAAAGCAGGCTCTATGCGCTTTACAATACTATTACCGCAGAAGGCCAAATTCCTTCAGAAAAACTTCTCAACTTCATGGGAGGCATACAGCGCAAGTTGCCATTTTACAAGCACTCAATACTAACATACTGACAAGATCTTTCGCTGTCTATTATAGCCGGGTACCTATCTATACCTGGGTGAAGTGAGGAATATTAGTGCAAAATGCTTTTTTAAAGGACACAACGTCAAGCCCGAACCGGGATTCGAACCTGGAACCTCCCGATTATGACTCCTGCAGCGTCACCATTAGACTATTTCATTTGAAACGTTCTAGCTGGCCCAAAAACTTTACGTCCAAATCTGGAATTATCCTATAATCAAAATCACCTGAACCACAGACTTGTCATTTACCTTTATCTACACGACAGACATTCTTCTTTTATGTACCGGTAGGCCCACTCTAGCAGGTCATGTTCTCAAGGTTCAAGGGCAGAGTCACCTTGAACATTGCTTGTTTTTGTTTTTCTTCAGTTCGTGCTGTGGTTTATTTGTTTTTTTGTATTTTAATTTGTTGTTTTACTTTTCGTGTTGTTGTTTTCGTTCTCTTTTTTTGTCGGGGGGGGGGGGGGGCGATTGCAGTTCTAAGCAAAACAGTCATTGGGGTGAAAATCTCGTGTGTAATCGAAGACACTGGTAATAAAACTATCTGGCTAAAATGTTCAGGACATTTTCAAAATTACAGAGTTGTGACATTGCCATCTTTAGAGTTATATTATCATCTTCCACAATTGTGTGCCTGAGTCTTGAAATTATGCTTACCATGCCGTAACGTCACCCTGCAAAGGTTTTCTTTTTTTCATATTCTGCATTTGCACAATATGCAATACTCCTATAATCAATGCAGTGTTGTAGATTAGCCTCTTTTTTACATGTGTAGGAAGAAGACATGCAAAGCTTTCCTACAGAGCATGAAATTTACGACATAAAGGAGTGACTGGAAGAAAATGTCCCTTTTGACCATTTACATGTTCGTTAACCCCTTATTTGTGCTATTCAGTATATTGAAATAGGCCTCCACTTTCCACCAGTAGAATTTCCTCTTCCTGTTGTTGTATAATGCTGTAACTTTGAAGACACCGAAAAATATCCGAAATGACCAATGACCACAAATGACTGCCTTTTTCTTCTTAATGTTTCTGACAGGCTTCCTTCTTGTACACTACAGCCTACCTCGTCAAAGCGACTCTCTCTCTCTCTCTCTCTCTCTCTCTCTCTCTCTCTCTCTCTCTCTCTC
>JAUKPP010248483.1:0-12954 GCA_032273245.1 Phyllaplysia taylori | reverse complement strand
AGTATCAAGATTTGACTTTGAATTTTGAACTTGAATGTTACTTTTAGTAAACAGTACTGGTGGAATGACCCATATATGTTATGCATACATAAAATGAATTTAACAATACAAACATAAGGCATGAAACATTAGCTCCTCCTTCACTGACATTTACAACGATGCTATTGTTGGTTGCTGCTGTGTAGCACCCAGGGTTGATCTAGGCTTGACGTAACTTGCTCAAGGACACATCGCAATATTCAGCCATTCCGATGGTGGTGAAACCCAACATTGCTTGACATTTTTTGTGAACCAGAGTTCACTAATGACTCAATTACCCAGCCCCCCATTCTTCTTTAAACGATAAAATACAATTTGGGCAAATGCGAAATATTCAAGAGGAAGTCAGATGAGCACATTCGGTGGCAATCTACCAAGTCCTAACTTTACCCATGTGTGTGAGGGCGGCAGCGGCTGCGGGCCCGACATCCAGACTGTCTGAGCAGAGGAGGCTGACGACGGCCAACACCAAGTCACCGTGTTGGCAAAGCTCTTGCGGGGCTTCACAGCTCAGTCTCGAGATCTAGAAAGAAAATATGGTTTGGATTTTTTTTAAACTTAGTTAAAAAAAAAGATCCCTCACAACATCATACAACAGGGCCTCCATGGGCATTATGACATTCTTAGGAGAACACAGTGAAATGAAGAGGCTAGAGAAAGCAAAAGATTATGCAAATATTTATTTGAGATTTACAACAAGACCAAAATATGAGGCATGAAACTACTAAATTCCTGAAACAAATAAGTCAAATGGCAAACAGTGGGGAAGAGGAAAGAGTGGCACCTCCCTAAAATGCATGCTAAATAAAGGCATGCTCTGCTCAAACACACGCTTTCGGCATGTGACATCTATTTCTCTCCAATATTGTCCAGGTTCATGAAAATGCAGCCTTCCCGAGCACTGGGCATAGTATACAGGGAGACTACTGTACTACTATACAATGGCACATTATCTATCTCAGAACGTACCAAAGGTAGACATAAGGCTTGCACTCTGCTGTCGGGCAGGTTCAACCAAGCCAAAATCTGGGCATGGAAATATTCAAGCACAACTGGGGCACTTAAGGTTGACAACATTCGGTCCAATACTTCACCGCATGCTTCTTGTTCCTTCCTGGAAAACAAAAATATTAAGAGACATAATGCAAATGAATTTAGTTTTTGGTCTATAACAAGAACTCTAAGTAAAAGTAACACCATTTGCCTTTTTTTTCCCACAAAAAGTAATAAAATCCTAATTATAGTGTACACGATAGTTTTGATACATGCACTTGTGGTTGTTAGATATTCAATAGTAGATCTTGGAGATCTAGTCTAGATAAGATAGTCCCCTGTGATCCTATACTTTTGCAATGTTTCTGTTGTTACATGTCCAATGAATGGGCTTATATAGTGATATACTGTTAAACTTACCATGTCTTCCTACACCTTCTTAGCTATCTTAAGTGTGTGATGCATCTTTCTATCTAGTGAACTAGGAGACATGCAATACTACACGATTGTTCCAGGACAGCTTTCCCCCCCACCTTAGTATGTGTGGGAATACATGACATGGTTTAACACTAGATCTAGATTCCCATTTAATTAGATCTAGGTAGTTGGACATGGGCGATGGTCGAAAATTGTAGCATAGTATAGGTTTGGTTTGGTTAGGCCTACCAGTTATGGGTGAAAGCAAGTTCATGAGCCTAAACCTGAAATCGAAATTTCTGATGAATGAAAACAGGCAAAACCTGAAAAAACAACAACTAGGTGGCAGTTGTAGGCCCTACTTCACAGTCTGTCTCAGTTCATCAAGTTAAACTTGGTGATGGTGGATCCTTCTTTCTTCGGGTCCTTTCCTCACTCACTCACCCGTCACACATCATCAATAATCACAACAATGTATCTCTTGTGCTGCTATTTTCGCCCAGTGCCAAATCTCGCCCACCTAATGGGAATCTAGTGTTAAACTATGTATTCCTACGCGTTCTTAGGTGGGCGAAAACTGGGGCAACCTAGATATAGGCCTATCTTCTTAGTCTTAGTCTAAGTTGTCTTCAGAGAACAACAATGAATTAAGTTCGATCCAGATTAGGGTTGACATTTATTATTGTTGTTGTTTTCTTCAGTTTCAATTGCAAAGATAGATCTAGTTAAAGAATACGGCAATATGACCACAGACACAGACACTGTCTGTCATATGACTAAGCTAAATAGAAAGCGAAAGTAGAGCCTGCCTGCAGAGCAGTCAGAAATACTTACTGATTTGGTGTATTTAAACAATCAAATACATTCGTTATTGAAATGTTCGGTAGAACGGCTCTAAGCTCTGATGGGGGAACAGCACAAATAACAGTTTTGAGCTCTTCTAAAGCTTCTGCTCTGTTATTTGCCGATTCAAGACGGTTGACAAGGGTACCTATTGCCATTGCTGTTTCGGTAGCCATTTTGGTAAAACTTGAACTTGGTAACCGACAATACAGACTCGATTCCACTTAAGAATTGTTAAACTTTTGTCCGAATATAAAGAGTTGGACAAACCATAAAAATGAATAGAATAGGATAGAGAGTGATTTGTGCGAGAAGATTGTAGTATAACTGTTTGTAACATGATGGTCTACACGGTAAGGAATTGATAAAACCAATCCAAAAGAAAACGGAATTTCAAAGTTTTTGGGATTGCATATGATACGTATCGATACAAACATAATACAAAATATCGTTGAAATAGTTTCATAAAAAAGTAGGAACAATATTTGGGAGGAAGAACAATATTTCTATTTTTACGTGTATTTCGCTCTAATCGGCAGGATTTGATGGATTTCCCACCTATCTTACAAAGCATAATCTATATTTTTGTTTAAAATAAAAACATGACAATATGGATTTTTAAAAGTCAAACTAGATCTATAAGACGAGTTGTGCTCACTATTGCCTTTTTCCAATACATTATCTTGTTAAATACGATTTTATTCTTGAAGTAAATTGAAAAGTAATTAACTGAATGAAAAATTAAACGACCAGTCGCGTTCCTAGTTACAATATGGCGTACTAAAAAAATCTTACTGGGAAAAAGGTTGAAGCTCTCGGCCTCGATAATTACAAAGGCGTGGGAAAGAGAGCCGCAAGATACAACAGTACATCGAAAGAGATGAAGACTATCTAGTACTTGCCCGTACATTGACACTACATTGGTCTTTATCGCTTCACAAGTATCTAGAATCTAGCTAAAACTCAGCAGATAATATGGCGTACAATGAGTGAATGACAGAATGTACACTTTCGAATCGAAAAATATTGTTCGCGATTTTTGTTTTGGTCTAGACGAGGGTGTATTTTTTAAGACAAAGCACTAGTGCAGTAGAACTAGAAGTACAGCTTCGTTTAGGTGCCAGTAGACACACTGAGTGAGTGAAGGATGTGATTGAAATCAGTTATCAGCATGGCTCTTTTTCCAACCCCAAAGGATCTAACCAAGAGTGAACTGAAAGAGTTCATTGGACACAAAGATGAGGTTAGAACCAAAAGCGAAATGCAGAGATTGTAATAAATATTAGTTCGTTCAGAGTATAAAACTTTTAGGTTTATTTATGATTCTGAAAGTCAAAGTCATTGACAGACATAGAAAGATCTAGAGTAATAACAGCCCACATGAACTTGGATAAAAGCAAAGCATATCACCCCCTTGAAGAACTCCTACCAGTCTGAAGAAAAAAGGGAAATTTAGAAACTGTCATGGCAGATACTAACCATTATGAAAATAATACTGCGTGTTATTGCAGGCCAAACTTTTTGTCTGAGCGAACATAGTGTATAAATCATGTTATCTCATCCTATCTCACCCATTACAGTAGGCTACATTATTCTTTCTCTTTTTCAGGTGAACTGTGTCAGCTATTCCTCAGATTTTCAATTTATGGTGACTGGCAGTGACGATCAACGAGTTAGAGTTTTCAGTGTCAAAAGTAAACAGTGTATCATTAAGCTGAAAGGTCATGAAGGTATGTCTTTCCCAAATTTTACAGGAGAGAGAGACAGACAGACAGACAGAGAGAGAGAGAGAAAGAGAGAGAGAGAGAGACAGACAGACAGAGAGAGAGAGAGAGAGGGAGGGGGAAGGAGGGGAAGAATAGAGACAGAATTTGATAAAAAGAAATTTTATGGCCTGTATTATAATGTCATGAATCCTTTCATGCTTTTTCAATGGAGTCAGCTGCACCTGACATCGATAGTCTAGTGGCTGCCGGATTCATGATCAAAACACATATTTTAATCGTAATATGCTTTTTTTTTTTAGAAAGTGTTGTTTTTGCGTTTGCAAAACTGATTTGATCAGTTTGGTAACCAGTTCTACTTGACCCTGTCTCTCAAGGCCAACCCAGGCTGGGAGGGATGAATCCCAGCAGAAAATGCAGATTGTTTGCACATGGGATCAAACTTAGATCTTCCGTATGATAGGTGAAGAGCCTTACTATTACACCACAGGCGCCAATTGACTTCAGAAGCTGGATGGGAAAAAAAGGAAAAAAAGGTTTCTAAATGACCAGGCAAACAGGATCTAGACTATTTAAAAAGGCTCTCAAAACGAGATAAATGCTTCAGCCTTTTCTTATGAATAGTTTGTTGATAGAGCTTTTACACCATTTATTTTTGAAGAATTGATTGTTTTTTTAATTCTTCTACTTTCATTTATTGTTTCTAACAGGAGCGATAAAAAGTGTGGCAGTTTCACCATGTGACAAATATTTTGCCAGTGGTTCATTTGACAAAACAGCAAGAATCTGGCAGACATCAAGTGGTAGTTGCTTACATGTCTTGGAAGGTTTGTATAAAGAATCTTTTAAGAATATTTTTGAGAGATGTAGGCAGCACATTATTCTGAATGCTAGTTTTTACTCTTTCCTGTTTTCTTTTCAAACTTCTAAGTTTGCATCATACTAATGCATTTGTTGTATTTATTTGGTTGATTCTATAGTGCAGCCACTTATAGTTTGGATCGCAAATCTTTCTTTCAATTCAAACATCACGCATGTAGGCGAAATGTAGTTTTTTGGACTTAACATCCCTTGCAACAGCATAAGGTCATGTAAGAGGCAGGCTACTTCATCCTGCCTGCCCCAGCAGAAAAACACAGATCATACACATGTGGATTAACTCAGAACTTCTGTATGATAGGCGAAGAGCCTAACCATTATACCAGAGACGCTGGTACTTAGGTGAGAGTTGATGGGTATATCATTATATCTGGCTATGGTTTTAATTATTATAAACATATTTTTATTCACATGGACTATTTTTTCGAAAAAATTGAGACAAACCAGTCTCGCAAGGTTTAAATTTTTGCAAATTTTTCAGTTTTTAGTAGCAAGATATTATCATAGCAACGAAAAAAGAAGAAGAAAAAATTTTGAGCGGCTATCGTTTTTGCAAATTTGTTCCAAATTCACGAAAAACTTGAAAAAAAACTGTGTGTACAGTATTGCTGCTACTCTCTCTGCTCTATGAACCTGCCCGGAATGTGGCTTGGTTTCAAAATCTGTCAGCCTTTATAAAATGGCTGAGGTTTTTAAATATTTTTTTCAATGAGAGCGAAACAAACTTAAGAGATACCATTTTCTGAGTTCTATTTCTCCATATACACGTTTGAAGTTTGATAGAAAATTTATATCACGTTTGTTTGTTTACTTTCCCTTTGATAAAATATTTTCACTCTTACCTCAATAATCAACGAAAACTCTTTGAATGAGAAGGTAGATTTTAGGCCTACATATTATTACATGTATATGGCCTACATGTATTTATTTATCATGTACATCACTGAAGTCTAGTCTTTCTTTCCGGGTTTTTTCATTTTTATGTCTGCCAATCTTACAGTCTGTAAAAGTGCAGTAGACACTTGGTGTGTTGAGTGATATCTTTTTATAAAATGATGAATGACTACTCTTATTTATTTATTGACATATTCTACAGGTCACCAAAAAAGTGTGGAGGTTGTAGCGTTCTCACCACGATCAATCTATGTTTGCACTGGTTCATGGGACAGAACGGCTATCATTTGGTCGGTTGAGGTATTGTATGCATATTCACTCTAGTCCATCGAAAAAGAAAAAAAATATCATTAATGCTAAAAAAACAAGCAAGTTTGTCGGTGGAGCAGGTTCTGACTTAGAATATATTTCCAAGTGGAGTCATCGGCAGTATTTTGTTTAGTTTGATTATGTGTTTAGCTTTACGCCTCTTCTAACACTGTTAGGTTATTTTAAAAGTAGGTTTCATGGACTCTGCCTGTCAGGGCCAACATAGATTGAGTGGGCCACAACATTCCAACAGAGAGATAGAGATGATATATCCGACTTGGGGAGTGAACTCCCATTCTTCGTGCGATATGTATAGAGCCTAACCACTACACCACAGACACTGGTCTGTATCTTATGGATTTACTCTCTCACTATTGTTGAAATTCAAAGACGACTTTTGTTTAACAGCAAGTTCTTACCCATAGAATCTCACTCCATCTTTTGTTAGGAAGTATAACATTTTTCTTACATTGTTCGTACTGTTGTCATCAACACGTATAGAATCTTACTAATATACACTTCTTTCACGCAGTTTTTTATTTACAGGACGTATGTAGATGATTGTTACACGCTGACCAGCAATAGTTGCAGAGATTGCAAATTAGTAGCACTCAGTTCGAGGATTACTATATTTTGTTAATTTAATAAAAACAAGATCAATATGTATAGAATGTTACTCATCTCTTGTTAATCTAATACAATTAAACTCAATATTTATAGAATTTTACTCATCTTTTATTAATTTGATAAGAATAAAATCGATATGTAGCCTATAAAATCTTACGCTATCTTTTGTTGATAAGAGTAGAATGAATATGTATAGACTCCTACTCCATCATCTATTAATAACTAAAGCAATTTCCATTTTTGTTTCAGACTGGCTGTCTCTTAAAGACGTTGGCAGGACATGAAAAGCTTGTTCAGGCTGTTGCCTTTTCCCATGACTGCAGATGGCTGGTGAGTAGAGGAGCAATTCTTATCTTCTTGATGTGTTGGGGTCCAGTAGTCGAGTGGTTAGTGAACAGTGGTTCACAAGAAATGTCAAGCAACGTTGGGTGTTGCCACCATCGTAATGGGTGACCACTGCGGTGTGTCCTTGAGCAAGTCACGTCAACCCCAGCTCACGCGGGCGCTGCACAGTGGCGTCCAACAATTGCGTTGGGGTGGTTGTCAATGAATGACATGTTTGCATTTTTCGACTTATTTCTGATTGTAGACTGCGATGTTCAATTTATTTAATGTATGTATGCATGTACATGTACGCGCCATTGTATCCGAATTTCCCTAAGGGGATTAATAAAGTCTTCATTAAAAAAATTAAAAAAATCATTATCAGTAAGCTTAAAAGAGTTATGAAGGTAAATAGTAAATAGTCCTTTATTGATCCCCGTGGGGAAATTTGGTTTACAATAGTGCATTTACAAATACAATCATAATTCATGCATGCAATAATGCATCCAAACAAATCAATGTTGTAAACAACAATCTATCATAACATGCACACAAACACCACTTCTGGTCCCCACAAGAGCAGCACTCGAGTGACCCATTGCCACTTGGGCCAAGTGAGGAAATTTCAGTAATGTGCCTTACACAATAGATTATACCTGGTGTCAAAAAAAAAAATGAGGACCCTCTAAAAGTTTGATAATTTCCTCATTTAAAATCAATTTCTTTCAAAGTTGGCATACCATCGGAAAAGCCAAGGGGACAAAGCTGTACAAAGTTTCAAAGAGATTTAGACAGTAATGTTGAATTTATCGACATTTCCGTTACCCCTATGATTTTTGGGTGCACGCGCAAAATGACGTCTTGCTTTTGGGGAAGGCTGGTTTTGAGTTAAGCTATAGGGGAATGGTCAACTGGCTCTGGTTTTGGGACAAGCACTACGAAAACACGACACTAACATCAAAAGAATATCCAATTGGTCTGGGTGAGATTTTAGAGAATGTTAGAGGTGAGGAGCGGGTTTGCTATTGAGAATGCCCAGCTCCAGCAGATAAAGTCACAAGCCACTCATCAAGAGTGGCCATGCATGGGTCTTTGCGTGGTTGTAAGAAAGGTTTGGAGAATGCCTTATAAAGCCGAATCGAACCAAATAAAAGTTTAACGCTTTTCTTAGACTCGAACCTCTTAACAATTCCTTTCAGAATTTTCAGAAAGATAGATTGTAAGGAACAACCCACAAACAATCGAAGAGTTCAAAATCAATGCTTAATGGGAGGACCATAGAATCTCAGCCTGACACACACTACATTGTCATTTGAAATTTCCATCCAAACAATCAAACTGTTTACGGAAGAAAGAGACAATACCTGGACCATATAATTAATATTTTTACCTTATTCCCCCTGAGTCTATCTTGCAAAGTCAGTTTGTTCCTATACGCATTAGTGCTGATGTCTATGTAAATGTAATGTTTTGCGCGTTTTTCGATTTTCGTTGAAATTTTAAAAACTTGATGATTCATTTACTCACCTCTTGATTTTCTTCATCTTTACAGATCTGTTGTCCCCTTGGTTGAATTTTATTTGTCTGAAATTTTATGGACATTAGTGCCAAAATGACTGAGTTATTGGCATTTTAGAGGGTCCTCTTTTTTTTTATACCTGTTATTATATTCTAAGAAAATTGAAGTCCACCCTCATCAAGTTGTTTTATAAAGCAAAAATTAAAATCATAATTCCTTTTCGTCTGATCTTTAATCATTTTACTATTGTCAGGCTTAGCTATTATGCTGTGTATTGTCACATATTGGGCTCTGCTTGACAGGAAACCAAGTATCCCGGCAAGATATTTTTGTTGACATTGATTTCATTCAACTTGGCAGTTAGGATATATGGTTGTAATGTATTAAAAGCAGATGAAAAATCTACGAATAGAACTCAACAATAGTTTCGAGGTACATGTATGTGTTTATACATGTATAATCTAAAAACATTTTCTAGCTTCATTTACTTTTTGAAAAATGTAAAACTTATCACAGAAGCCGGATTCTTTCATGAAATTTATTGAAACTCGGAGTAAGAGTAGAAAGTGTCCTTAGATCAGTGGTTCTAAAATGCTTTGCCATCACATCGCTGAAGTCGACACACTCCAAAAGGGAGTGCTTTATGACAACTTACCATACAACAACATGCCATACAAAAGGGTTTGTCGTCGCTGTCAAGAATGTGTCTGTGTGTAGATAAAGAGTGTCCAATTTTCAGTCTGGTAAAAATAAAGCCTATACTTGGAATCTGAAAAAAGACTTGAATGCTCTTATTGGTTTTGGTTTGGTCACCAGTTTTACGTCTCCTGCAAAACTGTATTGTCATTTTAGAGAAGGTTTACTTCGACCCTGCCTGCCCCAAGGTCTGAACGGGCGCACAACATTCATATTTTGTGCACATGACACTGGAAAATTAGATGCTCTCCTCTTCTCTTCTCTTCTCTTCTCTTCTCTTCTCTTCTCTTCTCTTCTCTTCTCT
This sequence comes from Phyllaplysia taylori, assembly GCA_032273245.1. Taxonomy (NCBI): domain Eukaryota; kingdom Metazoa; phylum Mollusca; class Gastropoda; order Aplysiida; family Aplysiidae; genus Phyllaplysia; species Phyllaplysia taylori. The sequence continues at coordinate 3,386 of JAUKPP010248483.1, read as the reverse complement.
TCTCTTCTCTTCTCTTCTCTTCTCTTTTTTTCTCTTAGCTTATCTCATCTCATCTCATCTCATCTGATTTTATTGATATGGGTGTTATTTCTCAATTCCATTCCACAATTTACCACAAGTTGAACTTACTTGAAAATTTATTTCAGGCCACGGGGTCCTGGGATTTCACTGTGCGAGTCTGGCACCTGCACCACGAATCTCTCAACAGCATTGACACAGCGCTATCCTCGCACACTGGATCTGACGCAGAACATAGCCAACCCAGTGAAAGCCTAAGTCCAGGAACAGACTGTAAAGCCATCCCCAAAAGTGCTACATCTCATGCTGATGCTGTTGCGGATGACAGCAGAAGAGATTTAGTTGATTCTAACCCCACAAATGGAGTGGAGCTTGAACGAAATGATGATAATAATATAGCAAATGGCAGCTTTACAGAAGAGAGCATAGAGTCAAATGAGCCAAATCATAATGAGCTTGTTCATGGGGTCGAATCAAGGGATGTAAGCCACTCTGTTGTCTCTGAAAATGTTTCAGCGAGAGATGTTCAGGGTAGAGGATTAGCCAACAAGCTCGGTGATATTGATGAACTCAATGAGGACAGTGCACAAGAATCGTTTGAATATAGAAGTCAACATGAAGTAAGTGAAAGGAAAGAAAGTGAGAATGCGAATTTTCAGATAGACAAAACAGAGGAAAGAAAACGGTATGACGCAGGCATGGATAATGTGAATTATCGACACGGAAATGGTGTAAGTGAAGTGAAGGGAAAAGGCGTAAGGGTAAAATTTGAAAGAAATGACGTGACTCAGGATGACGGACGAGGGAATTTACCAACAAGGAATAATGAAAGTCAGGGACGTGAAAGGAGCAAAAATGGGGTCAATGGAGATCACAAAGGAGACAGTCAAATGAAGGCAGTGGAGGAGAAAACCAAGGAGGATTCAGTGCAGGTTCTTGAAGGTCACACTGGCAACGTGCGGGTTGTTTGCTTCTCCAGAGTAGGAATGCTGGTAAGTGTGACAAAACAGGGATGATAATGAGTTCTGTTTGTATTGACATTCCTATTACCTTTTTTCCGTACATTTCCATGTCCTATAAAGATGCTCAATTATTCATTTTTAGGGCTTAGGCATTATACAAATATGATTATTATCATAATAACAGTAATATCATATTTTTAAATAGAGCCTACATCTTAGCAGATGTGTATACATTAAACATTTAACACAAATAACTACCTTGAAAAATCCTCATACAGTGAGCTTTGCTACAATAATTCAAGTACTGAAAAATAGAATACAAGTAAAATCACCCAGGGTCACAAAAGAATTAAAAGAGCTATCAACAACAATCTGCTTAAGGTGTGGCTGCTATTTAAGTAAGACTAAAAATACAGACAGTGTCGGTTTATATTTCTTTGGTTGTTTTGCATCAGGGCAAATAGTGCAAGGGCTGTAATGGGGTATTCGCCTCTTTGCTAAACAATCAGCAATTTGGTTTTGGTTTAATGCCCCTTGCATCACTGTAAGGTCATTTAAGAGGCGGGACTGATTTTAACCTCCATTCGAATAGGACGTTTATCGGAACCATCGAAACTCCAGTGAACCTTCCAGGATTCAAACCAGGGACCTCCTCATTTGTAGGCGGGCGCACAACCACTCAGCCACAGACGCCTCCGCAGTGTGCTTTCTGGAGATTACATTTACATCTTATTCGTTCTCAATACCTTCTCTGTCTTTTATTAAGGCGTCAGGCTCGTGGGACAAAACCGTCAGACTGTGGAACCCCCGGAATGGAAAGTGTCTGCGTGTGCTTGAGGGACACGAGGGCTGGGTTCAAGCCTTGTCATTCTCCCATGATTCAACGTTCATTGCGAGTGCAGCGGATGATGACTCTGTCAAAGTGTGGGACATTCCGACCGGAGAGTGCATCAATACTCTGGAAGTACGTTTTATGTTTGGTTATTAGTTTTACGTCCCTTGCAACACTGTAAAGTCATTTTACCCTCAGGCTAAAACAACCAAAGATTCTGGAGCTTCTATAAACAACTAACTCCAAATTACCTAACTAACTTGCTTCGACCCTGCCTGTCAGTGCTAACCTGAGCTGAGAGGGACGAATCCCAGCAGAAAGACAATTATACACTCATCCACACATGGTGATCAAGCTCAGGTCTTCTGCATGATAAGTGAAGAGCCTGACCATTTACACCATAGACGTTGATCAGGAAGTGGAAGTAAATGATTTGTTAGTAATGGTGATTGCTTTTGGTTTGTGTACCAGTTTTACGTCCCCTCCAACACTGTAAGGTCATTAAAGAGACGGGCTACTTTGACCTTGCCTGTCAAAAATCCCACCAGAAACAAACACAGATTGTCGGCACACGGGATCGATCTCGAGTCATCCACATGATAGACAAAGAGCCTAACCATTTACACTAGAGATGTCGGTCTGGAGATGGAAGGATGCGATTTGTTTGAAACGATGATTGCATGTTTATAGTGCATATCCTTACAGGCGCCAATTGTATGCTGATGATCTGATCTTTTTCTTTCCACTTTTGTGACGCCAACTAAAGATATTCAGATGGTGTGTGTGGTGTAATTGAAAGGCTATCCGCGTCAATCACGTTTAGGATGGGAGTTCTCTCCCCTCGTTGGACAAATGTCTCTGTCTCCGGCTGGCCTGTTTTGCGCTCATAGCTCTATTTGGCTCTGGCAGGCAGGGTAAAAGTAGCCCACTCTTACAGACAGGGCAGTTTGTATACTTAACAAAACATTTTACACACGAGTGATACAAGTACTGCGCTTGTATAAAATGTATGAAATAATATTTCAAAGTTGTTAAATGTCTAGTTTTCAAGTTCAGGGATGCCAATTTACTGTAAATTTACGGAAATCAATAATTTTTTTCAACTTGTATGCCTTATCTTGTTTTTGTTTTTTTAAATTTGAAGAGGTATTGTGTGTTGTTTTTTCTGTGAGATCATGAATTTCACAGGCCTGCTAGACGCCACTGTAAAAACTTCAGTAAATTTCTGGGGGCTGAGTTCGCATCCCTGCAAGTTACAAGCTTGCAAAATGTGTGAAGTTAGACGTGTCACAGATGCTGTCAGATTGACTTATTTGACTACTTGACTGATGCCTATGGATTCCTCGGGGAACAAAGGGCCACAGCAACACTCCTTCAACAGACATGGTTCTAGGAGATCCTCTTAGCTTGGGCTGTGTCATTCTGACTGGCTTTAGCCCAGTTTTGATTGGTTTGGTTTGGTTTTGGTTTAACGCCCAATGCAACTCTGTAAGGTCAGTTACGAGGCGGGACCTCCGAATTTTACGTCCATCTCCGATAGGACGGGGGTCGGAGCCATGAAAACTCCGAAAAAA
>JAUKPP010248472.1:2555-12956 GCA_032273245.1 Phyllaplysia taylori | reverse complement strand
ATGCAGGCCAGACTCATCTATATAAGATATATACAAATGAGCCTGGCCTGCAACTGACAAAACAGGCCAGTGGACGCTCCGCCTTAAGCACTCAAGCAGGCTTATGTTTCCCTGAGGGTTGCCATTTGCATGCTACGTCCGCACCACTTCGATGTGACGAAAATCCACATCAGGCAAATTGTTTGTAAAAATGAAGAGAAAGAAAAGAAAGAAAACAAGATAAATTATTAAAAGACCGGCGCCTGTAGTGGAATGGTTAGGGAGCTCGCCTATCACACAGATGATGTGAGTTCGAGGCTCACGTGGGACAGTTTGTTTGATCGAGTATTTCCGTTTTTCTGTTGGGACAATGTCCCTCTCAGCCCGGGTTGGCCCGGACAGCAGGGTCGAAGTCGCCCGTCCCTTAAATGACCTTATAGGGTTGCAAGGGACGTTAAGCCAAAACTAATCCAATTTTTAAAACGTTCCTAAGTAGAGGAACAAATACGTCATTTTTATTTATTGTTCATTCATTCATTTATTGGTTTATTTTATGTACTTATGTATCTATCAATCTACAGTAAAAACCTGTCTAAGACGACCACCTAACATCGAGAAAAAAGTGGTCGTTTTAGACAGGTGGTCGTCTTGAAGAGAGATGATATAGAGAAGAGATGTAATTTGGGAGTCGATGGATCGTGGTCGTTTGTGCAGGTGGTCGTCTTGAACAAGTGGTCGCTTAAGCAGGTTCAACTGTACTTAATCATTATCTGTCTATTAATTTGCCAAAACGTTTTTCCTCCGTTCCTCAGTTGACATGGTGCACAACGAAGTGACGAATATCCTGCAAAAACACCCAGACTTCTCTGAGGCACAATGTATCAGAGCTTGTGATTCCCACTTCGAGCCATCGGAGGATGTTGACGAGAGGTTCACAGATGCTGCCTGTGACTACGAGTGCATTTGGTAAATGTTTGATCAGTTTTGGTAACCAATTTTACGTCCAATGCAACACTTTAAGGTCTACTTATTTTGAGATGGGTTTTTTGCCTTATTGTATGTAATAGATGTCATTGTTTACTTATTTTAAAAAAAACACACAAAAAAAACACACTTTAAGGTCAATTAAGCGACGAGTTACTTCGACCATGCCTGTAGAGAACCCGTCTTCGTACGGGCGTCACTCTTTTTTCACCTCTTAGATAGTATCTTCGCTTCTTTCTGTATACCTTTCTTTTATCCTCATCTTTTCACAAATTAATCAAATGACTTTCTTTACTATTATCTGTTTAATCTGTTTAGCGTAGGCCACTTTGCACTTTCCCCCATAGGCCTCTCTCAAAGTGTCCCAAAATCTGTTTAAATCTGCTTAGAACAAAAATACGATAACAAAAAAAAATCGCTGATGAAAAGAACGATCAAAAACATATTACCCGTGGCACCCGATTGGCAACACGGGAACACTAACCACTTTCCTAATGGCGACTCCGATAGTAGGGCGAAAATTAAAAGGGTATTTAGTGTAGATTTTCACATAAGGTTTTGCCCAGCGACTCGTGCAAACAATAGCAAAGTAAAAGCGAAGATACGTATGTTATGTTTGTTTACAAATTCATTGTAAAAGTGTTGACTTTATTTTTCCTCATTTATGGTGAAATTTCGAAAGATCAATAGAAATCTAGATCTAGATCTAAAGTATCCTAACTAAAGCCGAAGCCGTAAAGCATGAGGCTCTCACGATCTAGATATTAGATTCTAGATATACAGGGTGGTTTTTTTTATATTGATCGATTCTAAACTGAAGTATCTCAAAGACAGTGAGAGATAGAAACATTCTGTTTTCTAACGATTAATCCTCATCCATTTAAGTTTTTTCTGGTACCGAAATCATCCGAGTCCAAGATCCCATTGCACATTAGCGTCAGTTTGCGCGAACAGACCTCGATTTTTAGCGCGCAGAAATGACGCTAATATTACATTTACAAGTTTAGTGCATCTTATCCGTTCACGAGGCAGATCGCGCGCTTGCAGCTCTCAGAAAATTCTAACTGAGCACAGAAAGAAAAACACAATCCAAAACCTATTCAGAACTTGGTATAAAAATTTAGTTAAAACTGATAGTGTTAACTGTTCTGACAACAAAGATAGTAAGAGCTGGATTAGCGATGTGCATGGTGCCCGATCAATGAAAAAGACGATTTCGTTAATTTGATACCACGAGATCCATCGCTTTCTAACATCAAATGATAAACACAAAATCATTTTTCGTGAAATTTGAAGCCACAGCTTGGTGGCCATTATTCCCTTTTGAAAAAACAATTTTAACAATCTTTTTATTGCCTCGCGATGTTTTCTAGCAGTCCTCTTTGGTGTACCAGTGCGCTCATTTGACGCCATGATCTAAAAATTACCTTGTTCCGTAAACTCCTTTCTGAAATGCCAACTCTATCAATATAATCTTATAAAGTATCCCAGACAAAACTTAAATGGCCAGAGAATGGTATGCAGAAAACGGTTTACTTTTATCTCTTACCGTTTCAGAGTTATTCCAGTTTAAAATCGATCAATATAAAAAAAACACCCTGTACTTTGGGATGTGTTTGTTGTTTTCTCCATTGTGTTAAGTGACTAAACTTGTGAAGAATTAGATTTCTCGATGGTTTAGCCCTATCATTGTCCGATTATGGTGCCGTGCACTGGAATGATGTATTACCTTACCTGGAAAAAAAAGTGGTAATTTTTTTTTTGCTACGATCCACATCAGGTAGCGATTGACAAAATAAAAAGCCCAAAAGCGAAATAATTGTCTACCTAGGGCTTATATCTTTTAAGAAAGGATTATCATTAGTATTACTATTATTATTATTATTATTATTATTATTATCATTATCAATATTACTGTAGTTATCATCATAATTAGTATTATTACTTTTGTGTTAATGTTATTATTACTCTTATTATCATTTTCCTTTCCTCAGCCAACTCAACAAGTCTGAGGAATTTTGCCATCTCGATTTCACTCCACCTCCTCCCCATGACCACCACCATCAAAACTGAAGCAGTTTATCCAGGACTAGAAAACTGCACACAGAACAGCTTTCTTCAGAAATAAAAGCACTTACACAGTGATTAGTACTGCTCTTTTTCTATGCTGTGAGTTCCTGAAAGCTGGGTTATATGTTTGAGTTTGTCTTAATGTCTCTTGCAACACCGTAGGGTCATTTCAAGGACAGGCTATTTCGACCCTGCCTATCAGGGCCAACCCGGACTGAGTAAGACACTACCTCAGGAGAACAACGGAGACTAACCTTTCTATCATCTTTGTAGATGAGGCGGTGAGACTGGGGCAAACAACAAAGTTCAGTCCCATCATCTGTGTTTATGTTAGAAAAACCCGGAGTTATTTTTATTACAGTACATTTAAGAAGCAGATCGCCCCCTTTTTTGGAAAATCCTGCTTTTTTTATCGTTCTTTTTTATGTGTCTGGGCCGGCTCTATTAACCAGACATGTATTTTACATGTAGATCTACTTACAATAGGCCCATAGATCTACAAGCTTCTTGGCTATTCTTGAAACTATATTTTTTTATAGATAAATCTCACATTCACCCTCCTACCTTTGCCTGTTTAAGGCCTGTTCTCTCTCTTCCTCTTTCTCTTTCTTGTTCTCTTTCTCTCTCTCTCTCTCTCTCTCTCTCCCTTTCTCTCTCTCCCTTTCTCTCTCTCTCTCTCTCTTTCTCTCTCTCTCCCGGCGCTGTGGTGTAATGGTTAGGCTCTTCGCCTGTCATGCAGAAGACTCGAGTTCGATCCCGGTCACAGACTTTCAAGGTATTTTTTCCTGCAGGGATTTTCCCCTCTCAGCCCAGGTTGACCTTGACAGGCAGGGTTGAAGTAGCCCATCTCTTAAATGACGTTACAGTGTTGCAGGAAGGGGACCTAAAACTGGTAACCAGAAAAATACATAATATATGCTCTATCTCTCTCTTTTCTCTCTTCATTTACCTCACACAGGTTTTAGCCAACAAAAAAAAACACCCCAAAAGAACCTGGGAAATACACCATTATGTTATCCACAATATTGTCCTATCAGTCGAGTTTGAAGAGATTATGTCAAGTTTGGACAGTCTACAAGGTGTGGGTTTTTTTTAGATTGATTAACTCTAAACTAAAATAAATCAAAGACGGTAAGAGTTAGAAACATTCTGTTTGCTACCGATTAATTCTCATCCTCTTAAGTTTTTTCTGGTATCAAAATCAACCGAATCCAAGAATCTGCTGCATGACAGCGCCAGTTTGCGCGAACAGACCTCGATTTCTAGCGCGCAGAAATGACGCTAATATTGCATTTACAAGTGCATCTTGCACGTTTACAAGGCAGATAGCGCGCTTGCAGCTCTCATAAAATTCTAACTGATCACAGAAACAAAAAACACAATCCAAAACTTTGTCAAAACTTGGTATAAAGATTTGGTAGAAACTGGTAGTCAACAAAGATAGTAAGAGCTGGATTTGCGATGTGCATGGTACCCAATCAAAGAAAAGGACGATTTCGTTAATCTGATACCACCAGAGACATCCATCGCTTTCTAACCTCAAACAATAAACCACAAAATTCTTTTTCATGAAATATGAAGCCACAGCTTGGTGGACATTATGCCTTTTTGAAAGACAGTTTTAGCAATCTCTTTGTTCCCTCGCGATGTTTTCTAGCAGTCCTTCCCTTGGTGTACCAGTGCTCTCTTTTAACGCAATGTTCTAAAAAATGGCCTTGATCCGTGAACTCGTTTCTAAAATGCCATTTCTATCAATATAATATTATAAAGTGTCCCAGAATAAACTTAAATGGCCAGAGAACGGTATGCAGAAAACCGTTTACTTTTATCTCCTACCGTTTTAGAGTTATTTCAGTTTAGAATCGATCAATATCAAAAAGACACCCTGTATATTGAATTTGCTTGGGCTAGAGGGAAGGTTGGGGCACAGTGGACCACGGGGCACAGTGGACCGCCCAAGCTGCAGACTAAACTAAAAGCCCAGTGCAATTTTGCGTATAAGAAAAAAACTTCATTTTTGCGAATCCTGTCCATCTATCCAGTTTTGGTTTTGTTGTGGATTCAGTTTTGAATGTTGCCAGAATATCAAGATTTGCTGATGTTTTCTGGAACATTTAAACGATCAGTTGGACCATATTTAGACAGAACAACAAATCAAACTTATGCAATTCATTGTGTGCTATACAGGTATGTATATAAGGCTCTCCATTTCATGCTTTCTTCAATTGAGCTGAATCGATAAACTTTTCATCAAAGGCGTGATTGGGGCACAGTGGACCACCAATAGTTGGGGTACAGTGGTCCACTGTGCCCCACAAGAGTACAGAAGAAAAAAGAAACTTGTTTTATTTTGTTGGTAATGTCCTTAAAGAGCAGGATGAGGACGACGATGTTGAGATAGAGTTTTATAAAGAGAAGGTTTCACATACTTTGTAAAACCTCAGTGTGCCCCGTGCGTCCCAGTGCGCTCCATCGACTGGTTTATTGTGCCCCATTGTACCGGTCCACTGTGCCCCACCGGTGGTCCACTCTGCCCCTTTACGACACACAGTTTTAAAACGGAAATGTTAACTTTCCTAGAAGAGCTCGCCACTTTGTTGATAAATCTTTTTTGTTGCATTAAATGAAAACTACCTGCCAAAACTTTCAGATTGTGGTTGTCTCTGTTACTTTTTACAAAATGTTGGATTTTCTTGTGTTCAAAATTTGGTGGTCTACTGTGCCCCACTTCCCTATATAGCAAGTAATGTTCTTGTGTTGAATTTTAAGTGGATATGTCAAATTTGGACAGTCTATATTGAATTTGCTTTGGCTATATAGCAAGTAATGTGCTTGTGTTGAATTTGAAGTGGCTATTGACATATTTGGTGTAGGAGAGGTGTAATATGTGACTAACATAACTTTAACGAACTGAAGAGACGTTAAAATCCTTAAAACAACAAAGAAATTAAAACTTTCTGCAATTGCTAAGCTGTATCCCCAAGGTTCATTATGAGGTGAAATACATTTATAGGCTACTTGAGAGAGTTCTCATTTTCAATGACAATGTAATATAGGTAATATAATTCACCGGCGCTGTGGTGTAATGGTTTGGCTCTTCACTTGCCACGCGGAAGACTCGAGTTCTATACCCGAATGTAGACGATCTGGTTTATTTTTCTGCTGGGTTTTTTCCCCTCTCAGCCTGGGTTGGCCTTCGACCCTTTAAATGGTTTTACAGTGTTGCTGGGGACGTAAAACTGGTAACCAAACCAAACCAAATCAAGGTGGCTCTCCAACAAAGATGCTGCAATTGGATCCCAAAAGGATTCGAGAGGTTGCAGCGCGTGTGAAAAGACAAATTGTACTAAAATTAACAAACCTCAAACAAACTTGTGAGGGTATGGTACACATATTTTATATTCAATAAGTAATGCGGTGTTATACCCTCTGCACTTTGGTTGAGGTTTGCAACTTTTTACTACTTTCTATATTCTAATATAAATGTCGCCCTTATTACAACGTTTACAGCTTTTATGCCCACTACAGTTTACTAACATTACATGAAATGTTTTAAAAGCATAGCAAAGCAGACATGGTTACTGTTCTTGAGAGTTAGGCAACGGAAAAAAACTTATGATCTGGAGAATAGTTTACCAGCTTACAGCACAATTAAAGTGACAACTAAAACATCATTCTGCTTGTACTCATTTTAATTAGGGTTAACCAAGACAGTTTCCCATTGTGCTTATAAACTGGGAGAGCAGTTAGAGAGTTCGAGGTTCTCAAATACCGAGAGATCAACTCCTTCCTCCACGTTAGAATACGTCATATACAGACTTTTTCCTGTGGCCACGTCGGTCAGCGAAGACGTCACGGGGTAGCATTTATCCTGGGTCAAGGTCACTTCACCGGATGTGAGCTCAGACGCCACCTTCCAGGCGTAGACGCCCACGATTTCTCCCTCGACAAACCCAGCCTTTACATCCAGGGTCGTGTTTTCTGGGGCGCACTGGAGTGCAGTGATGTACTTGGGGGTCGGGTAGGTGGTGCAGAAATCTCCAAAATGTTGGTACGTTATACCGGAAGCCAGGTCGAGGTACAAGAAATCATTTGAGCCCACGACTTTGGCCAGCTTCCGGTTGTTGGTGAAGTCGGTGTATACTTTGTACCAGTGCTTGCTGACTCGGCTTTGTTCTAAACACGTGAACTGTGCAGGCAGGCAGCAAGGTTCTGAGCTCGAGTCCGCAAGGGAATCTGATGTCATCACAAGAAACACCGCTGTCAGGAACATGGCTACTGAGAAAATGCGGGGCATCATTGCTCTGTAACAAAGAAAACGAGTAAATAAATACTTGAAGTTATGTATTATAAAGGCCACAGCCTTCTTTATGTGTTTTAGTCAGAAAAAAGAAGCAAAGCTTTATATAAGGTTGTTTTTTTCAATCCTTTGTAATTAATCGATTGGCCAATAAAACGCAGCTTGTAGACGCACTCGGGGATCTTAGAATTATATACGACAGTCACTGAAGTGAATCCTCGAAGAAGGAAAAAGAGGGGAAGAGTAAGGACTGCCTTGGGCAAGGAACTTAAATAAAACAAAATCAGGTTGACAGAGATTAGTGTCGGAATGCACGAAGCTAGTCAGTAGTTTTTTCGACCAAGTGTTCCATTCCATAATCGGCAATACTCTCAGAAGCTCACAAAACTACGTGATGGCGGGGTGAGTTAAGTTGGAAATTACTCACGTATCGAAATTAAGCTTATATGGAATGGAGCATTTAGTCGAAAAAACGGTCGACGAGCATTGTGCATCCCACTCTTGGAAGGTGAAACTCGAGAGCAATACACTATCCATAATGCGATGTCCTTTTTTTAACCTAGCCCTAACGTCCCTCTGTAAGGTCATTTAGATTACGGGCTACTTCTATCCTACCTGTCTTTAGATTATAAGACGACCACCTGTACAAAGGACCACTTTACATCGACTCCAAGATTATATTTTACTATATATTATCCCTCTCTAAGACGACCACCTGTCCACAACGACCACTTTCATTTCGACAATGGATGGTCGTCTTAGACAGGTTTGACGGTACTTACACTTTACGTTGTTAAGCGTGAATCACGATGTGGTTCTGAAGTATTAGACAGTAATGGTGCGATCCTTGCTTTATGAAAAATTTTACTACATTTATGGACTTATAACGGATTCGATGCGTCATACAATATTCATAATTCCATTTGCACGTCATGGGGAGTGTGATTGCATCTATGAGATAAATGTGATAATTTATCTAAAAAGGTCTTGTCCAAAAGTCAAAATCTTTACAACAATCATGTAGTACTTGGCTTGGATTTCAATTTTACACCATTTTAAGAGACGGGCTACTTCGACCCTGCCTGTCAGAGCTAAGGCGGGCTGAGATGGACGAACACCCTAATAAAGCTATACAGATGCTCGTTCGAACGTGGGGTCGAACTCGGGCCTTCCATATGATAAGCCAAGACGCTAGTGTTTTCTTCTTCCGTGCCTTGTCCTCTCTTTCAACCAACTGTCTGACTCTTACTCTCACACTCTTTTTTGCCTCCCCCTACTCCCTGCTTCTCTTCTCTTCTACATTGTCTATTACTTCTCTTTTAACCCCACCCCTGATCTTAGGGTAGGTAAGATCCAATACCTAGTCTTCTCGGATAGGACGAAAAATGTCGGAGGATTCATGTGCACGTTGAGTACGTTAAAGATACCTTGGAAATTGAAAACTCAAGAAGAGTAAGCCTATAAGACCATCGAGAGGGCAAAGTTAATGATAAATGCCCAAGCAAATACCTTAGAGTGGTTTTCGGCGCCGAATTTACCTATAAGATTCAACAGAGCCGTAAAACCCCTGTCAGGGCCAGCCTGGGTTTAGAGGAGTACATAATACCAGCAGAGACACTGAAACTTTCGTTCAACGCCGGGATCAAACGCGGACAAAAACAATCTTTCGAGGCGTTGCGTCGAATGATCGCCGGCGCTGTCGTGTAATATTTAGGCTCTACGCCTATTATGCGGAAGACCCGAGTTCGATCCCACTAGCTTGCGATCTGCAACTTTTTTGTCCTGGGATATTTTTCCTCTCACTCTTGGTCTCTTGACCCAGACAGACAGGGTGTAACCCCGTATCTGAAATTACCTTACAGTGTTGTAAAACTGGTAACCAACACAAACCTAATGCAGTCAAACCTGTCTAAGACGACCACCAAATATGGAGAAAAAAGTGGTCGTTTTAGACAGGTGGTCGTCTTAGACAGGGATAATAAAATATAGGAAAAATGTAATTTGGGAGTCTATGGAAAGTGTTCGTTTGTGCAGGTGGTCGTCTTATGCAGGTGGTCGTCTTATACAGGTGGTCGCTTGAGCAGGCTCAACTGTTGATGATTACAATCGGTAGACTCCGACATGTTCATTTTGCTGGTTTGGTTAATTTCACATTTCAAATTTGTGATTAAATATTGTTTCATGACATTGGCACTCTGACTGTAAAGGACCAACGTCAAGTAAAGAGTTGAATATGCTTTTGGCTGACACCTTTTTTCCATTTTGTTTTCTTTTGTGGAAAATTTTTTTCGGGCAGGGAGGGGAGTGGGGTGGGAGAGTGGAGGAAAGAGGGCAGGGGGAGAGGGAGGGGAGAGGTAAGGGGAAGGCGGGAGGTGGGAGAGGGGAGGGGGGAGGGCAGGGGGGAGAGAGAGAGAAGGGGAAGAGGGAGAGGGAGGGGGAGGTGAGAGAGGGGAGGGAAGAGGGGCTGGGGGAGAAGGAGCGGGAGAGAGGAGGAGGAAGGGAGGGGGAGAGGGAGGGGAGGAGGAATGAAAAATTTTGCATTAGAGAATATTTGTGGCCAGACAGTGTGCTTGTTCCCTATGTTATCTATTAACATTTTCAAACTAATAGGCTTTGCGTCTGTACATTTTCCATTGTGTGATTATCGCAATACATCTGTTAGATGCGATCGCGGTATCTGTGACTTGTAAATTGATCTGTGTACATTGTTTGGCGCCCAGGCTTCAATATAAGGGAGTTCATTTCGAGGGAGTTTCACTATCTATAAATTGCGACAGCCGGGGACAACTTGAAAAAGCAACAACTTACGGCTCAACTTTGACAACGCAAAGCTAGGTAAGAGCAATTTTATATAAGTCAGTTTCTTTTCAGCTATGCGATTTTTAAACACAAATTACTGCAAATAAACAATGACTGTTCCCTCTTGTTATTGGGAAGGGGGAGGGGGAGGAGGCGATATAGTTCAAGACTGCCTTTGCTCTGTAGGTCATAAAGACTACTTGAAGGATGCATAACCCATATCAGTCCCTGGTCGACAAGAATAACAACCCAGTTCTGGGTCCTTACGG
>JAUKPP010248461.1:0-12956 GCA_032273245.1 Phyllaplysia taylori | reverse complement strand
ACTTCGACCCTGCCTGTCAGGGCCAACCCGGGCTGAGAGGGAAAAAATCCCAGCAGAAACCCCCCCCCAGATCGTCCACGATCGGGGATCGAATCGAGGTCTTCCGCATGCAAGGCGAAGAGCCTAACCATTACACCACAGCGCCGGTGATTGCTACCTTGAACCCTGACCCCTAAAAAATGCATGTAGGGAATAAACAAAAGCGAATTAGATTTTTTTTAAACCAGTTGAAACCAGATTAAACCATTGGTTTTTTTTTAGGGTTAGGTTCACAGTATCAATCTCCCTACTTGTGGCAACAACCTGTCACTGCCATCTTGCACTGAATTTCAGATAACAGCGGACATGAAGAACCAATCCCCGACAATACTGACAGCGACAGTGGAAAAGCTCCCGAACCCGAACAACCCGCAGAAGGTTACGGCCAGGACGGCTACGACAGCCCTACCTACCCAGGACCCTTTGCTCGCCCAGGCCTCATCGACCCACCACCCCCAAACCCTTACTATGGGAGGAGGGGCTAACAGAAACAACGCATATGCTGCCCCTAACAACAATGTCCAGCCACCCTAGGAACGGCGGAGCTAACGGTAGCTTCAGTGGGGATGAGAACAGAAGCCGGCAATGACTTTTATCTTTTCACGTAATCATTGTTGAATATTATAAATTTACATGACTTGAAACTGTCACTGATAGATAACAGGTTAGAAAGTTACATCAGATTCTTCCTGTGTAAGTAGCTGGGTCCGGAAGGGAATTGGAGCTTATTCTTCTTACTAGGAAATTGTATTTTTCAATCAACTCCGCAGTTTACATATTATTGCGTACCAACATTTGAAATAAAATCATGACAATTCTACTGCGGCATCTTGGTGTCTTCTGCTGTGTATGTATGTCTATATGATTTTTTAAGAAGAAAGGCCTTTGACACAATAATACTATCCTGGATACCCCGATTAGGCTAAAATGTCCAAAGAGGCTGGCGCCTCTATAAACTTCAAACTACCCAGAGTTGACACAGAAGCTGGCTGCACTTTCTCCCACTCCTACTACAGTGAGGAGAGGCTCATCTACGGTACTGGTTTTATGAGGGTACATAGCAATTCAGTATCTTGGTCTTGGTTTTACACCCCCTGGGCAACACTGTATGGTAATATAAAAGGCAGGCTAATGTAACCCTGCCTGCTGGCGCACAACCTAGGCTAAGAGTAAGAGAAACACCACATCACAGGGGAGAGATGGAGATACTTCATTAAAAAAATGCACCATGAGGACTCTCCAACCTTCTGAATGATAGGTTAAGGGCTTAATCATTATGTATTTAAGAATAAACAGTGTCTTTCTATGAGCTCATAAAGCTCAAATGCGAAAAGAAAAAAACACAATACATAACAAAAACAATCTAAAAAGAATAATCAGATTTGATCATTTGAAAAACATCTACAAATAATATTAACAAGCACTCTTTGAATTATCAAAAGAAAACAAACCCAAATTGCTTCTCTCAATTTATTTTCATCTTCTCAAAACTGTGTATTGAAATTCCATGAAACATTTTACAATTGTTACACTCTCATCCTGTACCGAAAAAAGACACACACACACACACACACACTTTCTCTCAATACACAAACAAACAAGGACATCCTGACAGACACATACACACACATACATTAAAAAAGACACACACACACCAGCTTAGAGCGCTGCTATCTCTTGTCCACCTGTTGGCTTGATTCACTTGCCGAGTTCCGACAACAATCAGTGCCTGATGAACAAACTCCACCTAACGAAGCTGAGGTTTCTGTGGCAACCTTGACCTTTGCCCTTCTCTGTCTCGGTGGCTTGTTCACCTCATTGTTGACAGTCCATTTCCCGAGACTCTCATTGGCGTAGTAGTCCATGGGGTAGGTGTCCTGCCATTGGGCCAGCCGGAGTGCAACACTCATCTGGGGAAGGGAAAATGGAAGGGTTGGGTTTGGGTTTTTTCGTTCGGTATTTTTGGGGTTTTTGGTTTTTTATGTCCCTTGCACCACTATAGGGTGATTAAAGAAATGGGCTTCTTTAACCCTGTCTGTCAGGGCCAACCCAGACTGAAAGGGACAGTCCCAGCAGAGAGAAGCAGAAGCTCGTCCTCACTTGGGTATCAAAGTTGGGTCTGAAGCGTAATAGCGAAGAGCCTAAACATTATGCCACAGACTACCACATAGTCTCATGTATAAGACGACTCACAAATATGACATGTGTGTTTTGACCCCTGAAAGTAGAGCACTTCTGATGTTCTTTGTAAGATGGCGATGGATTTCCGTTTTATCTAGTATCAAGATTCTGTTGGTACATGTCTGCAAATCCACGGACAAGCAGAAAAATTCCCACGAAATCATTAGAATTTCTCACTGATGAACTTGAATTGACCACCATATCTGTGGATATTTTGCTCGAAGACTAAACAACTCAACCAAAGATCAATGCAATGCCAGGTAGTTTCAGGTCCACACTATTGTTTCAGTGATCAGACCTTGATTTCTAAGGAATATGGCTAACATGGGGGTGGACTTAAAAGCTAAAATTTTGGAAAACACCTTGTCGTATACACGAGTATAATATACAGTATCTCTATAATATTCATCTTTGTATTATTAGTAAGAATTAATGTTCTGATATTTGCTGATTTTGGTTTCATGCCTCTTGCAAGACTGTAAGGTCATTTAAGGGGCAGGCTACTTCGTTCATGCCTGTCAGGGCCAACTCTGGCTGAGAGAGACACTACATCCCAACAGAGATTGGGATGCTAATTTAATTTTAAAAATGTTCCACATGGGCCTTGTGCTCTCATCCCCTGCACGACAGGTGAGGAGCATAACCATTTCACTATAGACTCCCGCCTGATATTATATATACATATTTATACATTTATTTCATTGGCTATTAAAAAAAAAATTATGTACAGAATGTGCACAGTGAAAGTTAGTATTTGAACAGCTATCATTAAACTTACAAACCATTCTGTCCAAGATACATTGTAATTACTTCAGGAGACACTGGCATCAGTTACGATGTGTCAATGGCTGTAGTGTTGAAATTAAAGACAGCAAAAGGTCTTTGAACTACTAAATTCAGCTCCTCATAACACTTGAAAATGGAGAAGCAAAAAGAAGACCTTGAAGACAACTCAGAACATACGTCTAAAAACATAGCATAGTATTGTAACCATTATAGAGAGAAGGAGTCTAGGTTTGGTTTGGTTATCAGTTTTACGTCCCCTGCAACACTGTAAGGTCATTTAGGAGACAGGCTACTTCAACCCTGCCTGTCAGGGCCAACCCGGGCTGAGAGGAAAAATCCCAGGAGAAAAAAACCCCAGATCGCCCGCGATTGGAAATCGAACAGGGGTCTTCCGCATGACAGGTGAAGAGCCTAACCATTACACCACAGCGCCGGTGAAGGAGTCTGCAAAGGAGAGTCAAGATTTGGGTGCTGCATACAATTCACGGTGGCAAACACTTTGAGCTGATGGTGCTGACTAGTAACCACAAATACTGTAATCTTGAAGAATAAATGTCAATTCCTTACCTCATATGGAGAAAGCAGTGGCTTACTGAAGGCAGCTCCCCAATCAATGGACAGTCTCGGACAAGCAACCTGTACCCAACTGTATAAAAACCAGAAAAAATGCACTTTTGTATAATCAAGAGATATCAGACACATGAATAAAAATATATGTTAGTTCAATTGTCATAAACAATGCTCAGAACTATCTATTGAGCTCAAATTACTGTTGAGACATTCTTGAATTTTGCTTTCTTGAAAAGTCATCATTTTCACACTATCTTATAGGAGATGGAGGATGAAAAATCATTGTTTACAAATTTATGTGAAAAAAAATGCTTAAAAATTTGTGAAGTCCATGATCGTGACAGACTGACATGAACTAATAAAAGGCAAGGGGAGAATGTGTGTATAAGAGTCATACAAAATTTGCTGTACTGTGATAATTTTAGCATATGTGTGGCAACCAGGGATTTTCAGTCTGAAGTCAATTTTCAAGCATATAGAGATATATACATATTGTGATAGAGCAGTCAATTCCAAACAACTTGGTTTATACAGATATTAAAAAGGATCATTAGGAGCTGAGATATTTACATTCAAAGACACCCACCGTGGCAGATCTTGTTTTGAGAAAAGCGCATCTAAAGTTGAGGTAAAAAAGAATCAGGACAACTATGGCTTCAAGAGCAACTTTCATGTCTCACACAGCTTCCCAGGCTACTGTTAGGTATTTTAAAGTATTCATGAGTCAGGCTGGGTAAAAAAATGTTCTTAAATGATATTCTGATCACGGTCCGGTAAAGTAGACCTACTTCTTATCAAGACGGTTTGTTATATAAAAAATAAAGCGGAATTTCAACTGAATTGTTGTCCCTCGCAGAGTAGGTGGGTTCACAAAAACAATTTTAAAAAACAAAGTTAACAAGCTGTTTTAACATGTTTTATGCAATGAATATGTAGAAAAATGGACAAAGAATACAATGATCACAAGAACTAAGTTTAAAAAAAAAAAATTGATTTTACTTTAGACTTTGATATCTCAGAAACAGTGACTGCGACTTCCGACTGAAAATCGCTGGCTGCCTCATATATTTAACTGTCAAACCACCTCAGCAAAATTTTATAGTAAATCTTTGAAGTACAGATCAGATGACAAAAATTATCCACAAGCCACTAAAAAACAGTCATAAATGCTTCATAAAGAAGAATGGAGATAGCCCAGGAAAGAACTATGTTCACAAGAAGTTTTCAGTTTCCAAGTTTGACCAAAATATCAAAACAATTTCTCTTTCCCCCAGTGCGAAGTTTCTACTCTGTGTGTCGGGGGATCCACTGCAGTAACACTCTCACAGCAAAAGCAGAGAGTAACTTGTCATCATCATCAGAACAATTAAATAAAATTTCTGTCAAAAGCCTTGTCTTGCAGCCGCAGTCAGAGTCTATAAATGAGATTTTCAGTAAAAGGTATAACGTTGAGAAGATTGCAGGATGACACTTACGCATCAACATCGTCCATCAGTTTCAGCTTGTCTGGAAAAATTTCAGAGAGCAGCACAGTGATGTGGTTGCGGCCTGATGCCGTGATCTCTGCTGTGATGTTCTAGAAAACAGGGGGTTAAAAGAATAAGACACCCAGACTATAATATGAAGTTTTCATGCATGAATTGTAGGCCTACTGTTGCCAGACTGAACCAATAAAATCCCAAACATTGATGGACATGTAAAAAAAATTGGGGGCATGCACAGTGTGAGCTAGTAAAAGATATTCTGAAAGACCATTAAAGAAGTTACAGCCCTTGGCCTTAAGAAACAATGTTAGATAATGGTAGAGGATAACAAATCTCAACAGAGGGCAAGACCAGTTTCTAATACAGTTGTCTCCGCCTAAATGCACTGCGCCCGGGAGAGATGAAAAACGCGCATTTAGATAGAGTGTGCATTTATACAAACAAATTATAAAGTGAAAAATCCGTCAGAGTTATAACGATAGCGTGCATTTGAGCGGGTAGAGCGTGCATTTACTTGGCATGCATTTAGGCAGAGACTACTGTAGTTCTCAAAGAAAACCAAAACAGCACCATTTTTACCTGAGATCTAACAGCACTATCAACACTGTTAGGTAATTTCAGCCTCAGGAAATAGATTTGGACAACAGTAACATTAAGAAAGAAGGAGAAGGATTGGACCACACCAGGGTGGCAACCAACTTTAGTTCCCCCCCCCCCCTTCCACGGAGAAAAAAAATTCTCCAACAACAAAAAGCAAAAGAAGACCAGACAGCCCACTCTACACTCTAGCTTCGCACTCACCTCCATGACCTTGGTAGAGCCCTGTCTGCCGAGGGTGCCCAGGATGATGCCGACCTTCTTGGCATTCTGCGCCCGACTAATGGCCTCCTGCCTCACCTGCTTCATGCGGTCAAAGTCGTAGTGCTCTCGAGTGAACAATTTGCTGTACGGGTCATACCTGAAGAAACATATAGCACGATCAAATGAATGGATATTTATTCAGATGTCAGGGGTGTGGACGACGGTTTTCATCGTCCGTAAGATCTAATGATCATTAATTTGACAATCTAATTTAATCAATTTGAATTTGATTATCATTGCTTTGCCTGTCTAGTTCAATTTAAGACGATGTGGCAGAGTGGTTAAGGTGACGGACTGTAAAATCTCAGTAGTCTCCTAGTGTGAGTTTGCATTCTATTCTTGTTCACAACTTCAGCTAAATAGCCAAAATGGCCAGTGCCTCTATAAATAAACAAGTCAGAATCAACTTAGCAAAGAATTCAGTTTCAGAGCCATATTTGACAAAACATTAAATAAAGATTACTTTTTAAAACTTTTTCTTACTTAAGTTGAGCCAACAACTGAAAATGAAAACAGTGTAATGTCAAAGAAAAATCTATTCTTTGATGCAACTGAGACAAACCTGTATGCTGGAATCTCTGGATTGTGGATCATAATGGATTCCAAGTGAAAGCGTCCATCGCCAAGGTAACTGACAAACAAGAAAAATATATACAAATAGAATTCATCTCGCATGCTGAAGAATCCAGTCATGATTGATCAAATCCATCGATACTGGATTATGTTGTTGGTTGTTTGTTTTTTTATCTCCTGCAATATCTTCTTTTGTTTTTGACTTCCCTGTAATCTATAATAAATAAATAATCATAATTCTGGATACAGAAATAATGTGGGTGTTTGTGTACGAGTGTATGTGTATGTATGTCTCTGGGAGGGTGTGTGTGAGGGGGGGGGGGGGATCTTTATCAAGATCCATTGTAGGTAATACAATTTCATTGCTAACAAACATTCCCATGACCTTGATGATTCTTTTGATATTTCCCCTTGATAAATAATACATGAACTTTTGTCACAACAAGCAATCCATACACAGAACATCAACGAAAAGAAGACGCTAAACAACCCAAACCAATAATAACCTGCTTATAGTATTAAGCCTTTTTTGTCATTTAATACACAAACCATCAAATTCTCTGATATAGCACCCATTTCTCAATCCCTCTCTTCCATATACTTATTAAACAGCTACACTGAACTTCAGTTGAGTTTACATTGCTTAACTTCTTGACCACATCACCCCATCATAACTTGAATATCTTAATGTTTGCACTGCATAACAATGAATTCATAGACCTACATGATAAAGCTTTTCTTATCATTTAATACACACACTATGCCATAGCACCCATTTCTCAATCCCTCTCTTCCATATACTTATTAAACAGCTAAGCTGAACTTCAGTTGAGTTTACATTGTTTAAATTCTTGACCACATCACCTCCCATAAGTTGAACATCTTAATGTTTGCGCTGTATAACAAAGAATTCAAACATGGACCTACATGATGGCGTCTGTGTCTGAGAGCCGCGGCGAGGTGCAGCCCAGTATTTCACCAGGAGACAGTGGCTTACACTGCGGCGTGATCACCGTGTACTCCCCGCTCAGCTCTTGACGTGTGCTCTAAGAAAGTGTTGAAACAAGGAGAAAACTGTTGTTGTTGATAGGGGACCATGCGTTTTTCACCTTTCAAGTAGTCTTAAAGACCTAGAGAATTATGGCAGTCTAGCTCTGTACCCCAGAAGCGGAGATCAGAGCCTTAAAAGTGGCCCCTTGTTACTGCAAGAGTGCAATGCAGTTTCAAGACCTCTCCGGACCAGGTGACTGCTAAGTGCAATGCAGCCACTGAGCACTTTAGTGCCACTATTGATACAACACTTGGACATGACGGTTGCAGCCATTGACCCCGAGACAGAACTATGTGTATGTCACATCATTTTAATGTTGCCCTGGTGCAGTAACTTCGGTGAAATAGTTCACAAAGTTTGCCACAGTGGGCTTGGAGAAAACTGTTATACTTGATTCAAATGTTGACATTCTATAATGTGTAATAAATAGACTCATCATCTTCCATTCACAGGGCATGAGTTCAATGCCCATGTAAGGCAGGTTGTTTGATCAAGGGTCTGCATTTTATTGTTGGGACAGTATCCTTCTCAACCTGAGTTGGCTCTCGTAGTTAGGGTTAAAGAAGTCTGTCTCTTAAATGACCTTACAGTGTTGAAAGGAAAGTAAAACCAGAACCAAACCATGCTGTTACTTCGTTTGTTTACAATTCTAGAGCTCCCCCAACACAAATGCCTCTGTGACATACTTTTCCAGAGGACCTCTCTCAACCAGTGTGACAAATAAAACAAATTCTCATAAGCAACGATAGCGTCCTTTGATAAATCAATGTTAACAGCATCTGCTATGTTGAATGATGACTTTCAACACTTACAACACAAAACAGAACAACACAAATTGTTAGAGACAGTATACAATATCACAAGATTTTAGCATATGATGAGGGTGACTAGATTGCTAAAAGAACAGAAGAAAAAAACTTCTTTCCCTAAAAGACAGTCTTTCATAACTCATCAGAGAGTTCAAAGACTTCTGAAAGAAAACATCTTTTCATATAACAATGATGACTGCATTTATATACCGCATATCCCTATCTTGAAAGCAGGCTATGCGTACTTTTAAAAGAACCTGTACAACAATATAATCTTAAGCTCTTTAAAGTTTCAAACAAGGCACGATCTTAGATCAGCACCCGACTATTTCATTTAAAAGGAACATGCAAATTCACAGACATTGCTCATATTCGTAGGACTCTTGAAAGAGAATCACAAAACAAAATCTCCACATCTCACCTGCAAGGCAGCCACAAACTGTATGGTGCTCACTAGTGCAAGCCTCGATCCGGCTTCAAAATTGAATTTAATGGTATCGATGAAGTGTATGCTATCAATCTTGATGTCCACAAACACATACAGCATCTGGATTCCTTCTGTTTGATCAATAGGGACTGGAATGAGAGGATTGTCAGAGCTCCATTAGATACAGATTAAAAAGAAAAAAAGAAAATTCAAGAAGAAAACCAGCGCATTTAAAAATAGTTTTTGTATTGACATTTGTTTTATCTTCTTGTAAGACCGTTCAAGTCCTCTACCCTTTCTGCACCACTTGCAGTCAGTGTCATTAAGCTTACCAAGCTGAACTTAAGGTGATATGGAATGAGTTAGAAGCGGAATATCTTAAGTTAAAACCCTTCTCTAATTGGCTGGTAAAACTCTCAAAAGTCCCATTCACACAATCTGTACATTCCGTCAGAGAGACAGAGATTCTTTATAGATACCTGGCCCACTAACTTTTGTCCTGGTTTTCCCCAAATATAAATCACATATAACTAAGAAAACAATGAAATACTATGCATCAAATTGCCATGTCACAACTCACTCAAACAGCTGTGGCCATAGTGAACCATAAGGTCAGCCCCAAGGGCCTTGGCCGTGAAATCATCCACGCAGCAGGCACCGTATGTCACGTCCCCCATGATGACTGTCTCTGCCTCTGTGAACCTGTGGCAAGCAAACAAAATGTAAATTGCCATGGATATCCATGACAGAAAACAGGCATGAATCGTAGGTTCGACACCGATGGAACACTGTCAGTTTCCCCATAACCAGCAAAAAACAGAAGAATGAACAATTCAAAACACCTGGTTAGTTTTCAAAGTACAGCATGCTGTGATTTAAACAATTCATCATAATTAACAAAAAATTGTACAAGGTATTATAGCATAAAAAAATAAAAAAATTGAAACTACAATTGATTACATCATTGTGCCACGAAAGTTCAACGGTTTTTGGGTGTTATCACAAAACAATTAGAGATTGTGGAAATTACTGACTTAGTAAGTTAGTGACTTATTTAAAGCTTAAGTATCTTTTGTTCCTACTGGTCTCATCCTTATCAGCATGATATTGTCAGTAAAGAATAATGGGAGACTTTAACATCACATCATTATGTGGTATAAATAATACTATAGATGAAATATATTTCATTCAACAATCATTTATAGAACTTTTGTCTTTCTCAGGTCGGGTGGCCCTGACAGGCAGAGTCGAACTAGCTAGTATCTAAATTGACCTCATAGTACATCAAAGGATGCAAAACTAAAGACAAAACGAAACCAAAATAATAGAAACAGCTTTATTGTGTGCCCACTATTCTTGTGGAGGACTGAATGTCTTGACTAGATAAAAAAAACTTACTGCTCTATTATGTCTGCAATGACACATGCAAACAGCAGAAGCCCCTCTGGAAACTGCAAGGCAACTCGTTGAGCACCAGTCTGACGAACTTTCCAGATTGTTTTGTGTATTTCAAAATTATAGTTTTCCGGTAGCTGTGGAAACAAAAAACAAAACATATACAAGTTTTCAAGAAAATCTCTCACCATTTTTGTAAAGAAAACAACACAGAACTAAAAAGGAAAATGTATTTAAATTGTAAATACATAATTCATGATTTGATAATCATCACGAAACATATTGCGGGTACATAAAAAAAAGCATGTCTCTAGCTAAGGTAGATTCATAGGGAGCTGTCAAGAGGACAGAAGAAAACATAGAAAGATTGTTTTGAGTTCAAACCCTTCTGTGAGCCTAAGAAGTTAGAAAGTCCAATATATATTAAAGAATGGATAGTAACATTAGATGGAAGTAAAAGTTGCTAAATACCATTCATCCTACCCAGATAAATCAGTTGTAGTGTTGTGAAACTACAGCGTGAAGAAGTTATTATTGTGTTTTATTTAATTTTATACTACCGTGCAAAGACAAATTGTACTCACTTCATGTATTAAAAAAATATATTCAGAGAATAATTTTTTTTAATCCAAGCTACTTTAATCAACAGCAGCACCTAAATGCTGTGTAGTGTAAGTGTAAGCGAGAAATTAAGTCAAACATTTTTTTCTCCTTTATTAAATAACAGATCCAAACTATTTGCTGTGCAGACATATCTTAGAAAAAGAGCAGGGAGAATTACTGGTTCCTTTCGGGTTTAGGGGAAT
This sequence comes from Phyllaplysia taylori, assembly GCA_032273245.1. Taxonomy (NCBI): domain Eukaryota; kingdom Metazoa; phylum Mollusca; class Gastropoda; order Aplysiida; family Aplysiidae; genus Phyllaplysia; species Phyllaplysia taylori. The sequence continues at coordinate 1,974 of JAUKPP010248461.1, read as the reverse complement.
GGCCTTTTGGTCTCAAAAGAGCCAAGCTGGAAACGTTTTCAGCCTTCTTAGCGTTTTTGCCCTGACAGATTAAAGAAACAGGATGAAATCAAATGTATTTGATCCCATAATATATCTTAGTTGTTTCTGGTATGTTTTTTTTCTTTCTGTTTTGTTCTTTCTCAGTATGAAGTTTTTCAATTTGGTCTGCTGTTTGTGAGTCATATTCTTACAATATTATTTGAATTAAGAATTAGATTCTAGAAAATTCCACGAACAGAAGAATTGAAACAATACAAAATTACAAACCTGTTTAATAGCACTGTTGATTTCTGCATTGTTGAGAATCTCATCTGGAATTTGATGGGCAGTCCTGCGACCTCTTGCTGGAAGAAATATGAAATGAATGAAAATTAGAATTGAACGAATTATAATTAAAAAGCTAGCCCAGGATAGAAAAAAGTGGACAAAAGTGGAAAGTGCTTGTTTGTGGCCTAGAGAGAGTCTATTCCCTGGTCCAGGGTGAGAAAGGCAATGATGATGATGATCGATACAAAGCCATGAGTATGACTGCCATGACAATCTGAATCAAATCTGCCAAATTGGGTTGACTGAAAGTGAAAACATCCGTGCAAGCTAGGCTAGTCTCAGAGTCTTCTACTTCTATGTCATGTCATCATCATATTCAATATAGTCATATCATATAATAATATGGAAAGGAGGATGATTTTGACCGCTCTTTACTTATTATTTTTTTTATTGAAGTGAGGCCCTAGAGACAATAGGAGGGTCCAAATACTAACAATACACGCTTTTTAAGAAGCTATGCACAAGAAAAAAGATTAGAAACTAATAAAAAAAAAAAGTAGAAGTGGAAGTAGAACTTAGAGATTAGGCAGGCCGCAGGCCTACCCGATGAAGAACTTGAAAACTTTTTCCGCTCTGAAGAGGCAGGAATCACAGCAGTTTCAGGTATTGACATGATTCTCTAAACTACTAAGGAGTCTAGATCTAATTGATCGAGGCTGATGATCACCTCTCACTCTCAGTTTGAAACAAGTCTAGGCTTTCCTCAATTTTGCACTGATGTCAGTGATGAAGATGAAAATGAAAGTAGTCAAGGAAATGGATGCATAATGCATAAATAATTCGTGAGTAATGTCCCCTGACAACTAATATAAAAGAAGTACGAGAAAGACACGTTACAATTCTAATGACTCACGAGTTATTATTTTGAATACAACCGCACTAAATGTTTTGCTTTGAATATAATACAATCAAATACTTTCTTTCTTTCTAAACGTTATTGATTGGACTTTCCTTACGCAGAAGATATTCTCTAAAAAAAATACCAATCTATTGTTTTATGCGGAGATTCAAACGGATTTTGTACTGCGAGAACTAGAATCAAGGGAGGCTACTCATAGTTGGAAACGGGTATAATTTTTGTCACATTCTGAAAAGAATATTTTGCGTTTATTGAACTCATCGTTGGCGATAAACCTTATTTTTCGCTATTTGTTTCCAAATACTCATTTATAACAATTCACCATGGCTGATGATGAACTTGAGGCCATCAGAGCTCGCAGAATGGCCGAATTACAACAGCAGCAGGTAAAAAAAACGTCTTTTTTTTTTTCTAAATTCTACAACCACCGAATTCACTGCTAGCTAGCAGTGCTAAGTGAGTAGGCCCTACTAAGCCCTAGCCCTAAGTCTAGATCTAATACTAATATCTAGATCTCTAGATCTAGGCTAGTCAGTACTGTTATCCATGACTCATTCATTTGTTGAGAATTATGCTCTAAATTATTAGCCTGTCAACATCTCTAGATTCGTTAATCTTAATCTTAACTTAACTTAAGAACATTTTTAGTTAGGCGCTTTTTCGGTAGTTCCCACCCCAACTTTTTATATAGCAAAATATCGTCACTCCACTACCGGAAACTTCTGTTTTCTCTTTGATATGCGCATGCGCATGGAGGAATCAATTTA
>JAUKPP010248450.1:0-12959 GCA_032273245.1 Phyllaplysia taylori | reverse complement strand
AGCAAGACGTCATTTTGCGCGTGCACCCAAAAATCATAGGGGTAACGGAAATGGCGATAACTTCTACAAAACTGTCTAAATCTCTTTGAAACTTTACAGAGCTTTGTCCCCTTGGCTTTTCCAAAATCATGCCAACTTTGAAAGAAATTGATCATAAAATGAGGAAATTATTAAACTTTTAGAGGGTTTTCTTTTTTTTTTTAGACACCCGGTATATAGTGTTACACAGTTATGTACAGGTGAAGGATTGGAGAATCAGTCAGTCGGTCGACTTTGGGTATTTTGAAACCCTGTTCTAGTCTACTCCACGGCCATTAAGTGGCCTTAAAGTGTGAATAGCACAGTAAAACCTGGGCAGAGACAGCCAGTTGTAACATTCAAACTCATTTTCTCTCTGTCTCTGTTTCCTCAGGTCTGTGTGTCGGCGCTATGAGTGTGTCCAGTACGACCTGGAGAAGACGGAGGAAAGCATCGCAACAAAACAAAGCCAGAGAGAGGCGCTGGTGAGGGAGGAGTTTGACAATCAGTGACTGTTTATTTGTTTGTTTGTTCGCTTGTGTGTTTGTGGTTTGTCAGTGATAACTTTTTGCAGGTGTCTCTTTCAACGTTTTCAGGTATCCTTACTTTAGGAAATGTGAAGTGTTTGAGAATTGTGTCCTCCTGAGTAAGGATCAGATATTATAGATCTAATTCTTCTCCCTTTTCCTCTCTCTCTTTCTATTAAATGTGTTAGTTTTGTTTTGTTGTTCTTTTCACTTTTGAAAAAGCTCCATGCTTCAGTGATCTTTACATGTAATTTTTGTGTATCTAACATCTCTGGTGTTTAGCAGCTGAAACAAATGTACTTTGTCGTGCTCTTTTACTTGATAAGTTTTTACAAGTCGCAGGAGGTTCCCAGTATCAATCGTGAGCTGTCGTTCTTCAGACGATGCCTGTTTGTCTAGTCTGAAATTAACAAAATTCTTTTTACTGGTGTGAAAATCTTGCCAGGCACCCGCCCAGCTTGAACTGCCATGGTGTAGTCTTGTGTTGATCTGACTTTTCTGAACTGGTAGAAATGTACTGACATTTACATACATATCTTTTCTGTCGTCTTTTCGTATGTAGTCAATGTAGATTTCTAAACACCTAAGCTCACAATCACAATATAAGAGGCAGAAGTAAAACCCGCTATGTATTGGCGATTTTCAGTTGCTCGATTTCGGAGATTCTTTAATGTTTTCTCCGTGGCAGTGATTTTTTATATTTTCAAACAAATAAATGAGCATCTGATTAAAAAAAATAACCACATTTTCGTGATCAGCTTATCAAAATTAACAAAGATTATCCATACATGTTGCTATGCTTTTTGGCTTTGTTAAAAAACAAATTTTGAGCTTCAGAAGTTTTGTGTAGCATCTAAAAATCACCAGAGCGGTTTAGGATCTTACGTGTTTAGATAGTTACACCAACAAAGGATACTTGAGCTTAATGGGAAGATTTAGGATTTTTATCCTTGCTAGTCTTCGCGTCTTACAGGATGGCTGAATCAGAATTTGTGTTGGACTTTCAGTTGCGGAGTCAATATCACATCGTAATAAAAAATCTTAACTTCTTACACGTGATGTTAGTGTACTAAAATTATTTAGTCATCAAAATTGTTTTACAAATTTACAGAAGTTACAAGTTATTTATTTATAGAGGCGCCAGCTTCTCGTGCTGGTTTAGCCTTAAAATGTACAGACTTTGTATCGTTCAGCTTTGTATGGTTCACCTAATGAACTTTCTGTACGTGTCTAACTTGTGTGTCTTGTGAGACGCAGTTTGTATTGACCTTTGTGTGGTGTTGAAACAAGTTTTGTTTTGTGCATTATATTGCAGCATTGTGCATATTCTTTGGGGGTTCAAGGTAATACAGTACAGGGCTAAGTTGGTACAATTCATTGTCACTTTTTGTCTTGACCTTTGTGACGTTCTTAAACAGATTTGTCTTGTTCATGACATGGCAGCATTGTCCAAGGTTTGTGGGGAGGTTCGATGGGTTGTTACAATTTGGCGGGACATTACCCAACTAGAGAAATGGAAGGAAATATAACTAAGACAAAATCTGGATTCATCCGAGGTGCTATCCTTCTGATGATATTCATGTTCTTTTTAGTTTAGTAGTATAGGTATGTGTGAATTGAGGGGGAAAAGAAAGAAAAAGTGACTTGTCGGCCACGACTTGGACAAACCTGTGCAGGTCTGATATATCAGGAAGCAGTCAGACTATATTTTAGAGCCTCTTTTCTTTTTGCCATTTAGCTATAAATAAAGTTAAAGTATAAAAAAAGAAAAGAAGGAAAAGTCTGAAGACATTGCTGTTATAGCTCATATAGCTGACATAGCTGATAGAACTGTCTAGGATGTTAAATCCAACCAAGCAGACAAGGAAGGTAATAGTGGAAAGTACTTTTTATCCCTCCTTTGCTTACCTGTTTATTTCCCTTGACTGCCGCGGCCTTCAGAAGCAGGCAATGGCTGAGAGTCCGACCAGTACAGAGGAGGTAACTCCTGGTCCTTGTTGCCTTGTCTTCGACCCTCTTGTTATCTCCTACCCCCTCCCCGCAAAGGCCGCATGTGTGTTTGATGTTGTGTATTTTACTATGGTATTTTACAGCCAAAACCTCATCACAGTTTTTGCTGGTTTGGACTTGCTGTAACTTTGTTGCTCACGATGTCAAGAATTTATTGTAAAGTGCATAGAGCCAGTAATTGGGATCTGCGCAATATAAATGCAATCTATTATTCATTATTAAGTTTGACATTTCGAGAGCCACTTCGCTCCTCATTTTATCCGGCATCTGCAGTAGCCTGCCATGTGTCAGTGTTTATATCTCTCCCCTTGGAAACTTTTTTCTATTTTTCCTTTTTACTTTTATTGTAACCAGGGTTCCTGCAGTCTCCTGGATTTCCAGCAGTCCTTGAAAACTCCTTGTATGTGGTGGGGAGTTGATGGCAGGAGCCCTGTGTGACTCTATCAGGATAGAACTCTGTTTCTGCTGTTTGATTTGTCTCTCTCTGCCTTTTTATTCTGCTTCCTCTTTGTGCGTTTACCAGTGTGGAATTCAACACTTTGTCGCCATGTTGTCCGGAATGTTTTGCCATGTGCTTCATTTTAAAAATCAGTGTTCAACTATGAAATGGTCGACTTGTTTTTTTCCATGGATTTGCTTGTGGGTACGGGGTAGTTTTTGTGTTATTGTTAGGTCAGTGGGCAGGCAGAGTAGTTGCTTAGAATTTTTGCTTTGTGGTTCCGTGAAGCGTGGAGTTTTTCTCTGTTCATGGAGGTTCTGCCTGTTTCTTAGTGCATGTCATTCATTTCTTGTATTTTTCAAATTTCAATTTCTAGCCTTTGTGTGAAATAGCTGTGAAATGTTCTTGTTTGGTAAATTGTTTTCATCTGTCATTTGTTCAAGTAAGATGAGTTTCATCGTGTATATAATATATGGTACGTTTATTTGTCTCACAACACTAAAATAATTTGTTATTTGCGTATGTTGAATGGTCCGACCACTTTCTTTAGAGCTGGTATGATGGAATGCTTTGCCATAGAAGTGAAGAACTTTACTTGATCAATTGCTCATTGTATTTATGCTTTTGCTTTTATTCTTGTTCAGTCTGAGCGATGTCAAGTTTTGTATTTGTTTATTCTTTTATTTTTGTCTTTCTATCTTTAGCTTCTATTTCTATTGTTGCTTTTATAATTCTTTGATTGTATTACCATCAGGGATACCTCAATATCTCAACAGTGTAGTGTATGTTGTGTGGTTACATCGAATCAATGTTGGAAACATGTCATTTTCAGGCTTGCCAACTGTCGCAAAAAACAACCCTCAACTAATGAGAAATTTGCTGGTGTTTCCAGAAAGGGTGAAACACTACAAAGATCAATGTTGACTATCCGCCATTTTGCAAAACATCCAGCAGTTTTTCTCCCAAGAGCAAATGTCTTGCATCTTGTGCAAATGCGTTGTCAGTGGCATTGTGGCCGTGAAGGGATATTTATGTCATCCAAAAGTCTGTTTGCTTGCTTTCCAGTGTAGATAGAAAAAAAATCAGTTGCAACACAATGAAATGAGCCGCTCATAGATTTTGGGATAATTTGAGTAATTGGTGTCATGTTAAACAGCGAACATTTCTCTTCTCTTGCTGTCTGCGAAGAAATTATCAGTTTGTCTCGTATAGAAGCTGAGATTTTGCGATTTTGATAAAGTAAGAGGCGACCACAGTCAGAAGGGAAATTGGAAATATAATGTACAGTATTGTTTGGAAACTGTCAACATTGAACTGTTTGTCTTTCTAATAATGTTCCTGAGCATAATTAAATTCATCATGAGTTGTGTTTTTAAATGGATATAGAAGGCATTATCTCACAAAAACCATGCATGCTAAAAATGGTCTGACACTCGGAAAAAGGCGGATAATTCAGTTCCCCATTTGTTTTTGTTTTTTTATGGGCGCCTGATTTCATGAAGTAGCTACACAAACGATCCTGCCAGTTCAATTAGGCGCTGAGGTAGAATTGTTTAAAGTTTGCCACGAATAGACAAGTGGATCAACATGGCACACTGAAACCAGGCCCACTCAAGTCATTTTTATCGCTGTTTCTGTTGGGCTATTTTAGGTTTAAGCATTGGTTGTTCCTGGTTGGGCTTTTGAGAAAGTTGGCAGGTCTGCTCCGTAGTCTGTTGATGTGCCTAGGGTCTGTGTGAAGATGTTGTCACTGACTGTTGCATGATGCCACTTCTTGTCTCCTGCATTATGAAGTAGATGTGTGTACGCTTTGTGGTAGTGTTTATCTCTCTACCCATGTCCTTAGTAATGAAGAAGGGTGTAGGGTGTGTGTGTGTGGGGGGGGGGGGGGGTAGTGGTGGGGTTGTGAAGGGCTCTAGTTTGGTACATTCCTACTGCTTCTTTCTAGTTTTACTTTTGTTCTAATCTACCACACATCCTGGCATTGAAATGTGCTTTTAGTGTTGATAGTGCTGTAACACCCGACAGAACAATCCTGGGTGAGCATGCTGTGTGAGGTTCAGACCCAGACATCTTGTAGTGAGATGGCCGTGATCTGTGCTATAGCAAGGAAGAGTATGGAAACCCAAACACCGGCGCTGTGCTGGAATGGTTAGGCTCTCCGCCTATCATACGGAAGACGCAAGAATGATTCCGAGTGCGGACAATCTGCATTTTATCTGCTGGGATTTTTTCCCTCTCAGCCCAGGTTCGTCCTGACAGGCAGAGTTGAAGTAGCCCGTCTCTAAAATGACCTTATAGTGTTGCAGGGGATGTAATGCTGGTAATCAAACTGAAACAAAAACCAAAAGGAAAAATTCTGGGTGGTCGGTGGGTGTTCTGATATGGTCATCTTCTTCTACTCCTTTCTGAGTGTTGCTATTGTCCTTATCAATTTCCTTGCCTTGAAATGACCTTATTGTGTCTTACAGTGTCGATAGCACTGCAAAAACTCAACAAAACAAACAATTTGCTGTGTGTTTTCTTCTCCCAGGCCAACAACCAGAACAAGGCCGGCTTTTCCCTGAGTGGTATGAAGTCCAAGCTGTTTGGAGCAGACACCCCGGAGCAACGGGAGGCCAAGGTCAAGCAGCTTGACCAGCAGATAGCCCAGGCTGAGTCTGAACTCAAGAAAGTTCAGGAAGAGGCTGAGTGAGTCTATCCCACCAAGGTCTAGTCTGCTTCTGTTTTTATGCCCCTTGTAACACTGTAAGGTCATTATATAGGCAAGCTTTTTATTGTGTATTCTAAGGTAGTCCCACGTCAAACAGCCAACCAGTGTCTGCAGTGTAATAGTTTGGCTCTTCGCCTACCATGGCTTAGTTTGTTTATAGTTAGTTGTTTGTAGAGGTGCCAGCATCTCTGGCTGTTTTAGCCTCTTGCTAACACTGCGGTATTCTTTTCCCTTTATTGTCCACACGCGGGATCGACCTCGGGTCGTCTGTATAAAAGGCGAAGCGTCTAACCATTACACCACAGCGCCGGTTTTCCACAACCTTACAATGTGGACACTGCTGAAAAAACACAGCTGTAAAACCTCAATAAAAACCTAAAAAAATCGTGTTGTTTTTTCCTCCAGGGTGTTTACTGGTCAAGCACTGAGAGACATTGACCGCTTCCAACGCCAGAAGACCAAAGACCTGCAGGAGATCTTCACCAACTACGCTGTGCTGCAGATCAAACAGTGCAAAAAGGTGAGACACACAAACGTCCACACAAACGTCACACAAATGTCTTCTGGTGATGAGTCTCAAAGTTTGTACCTGGGGCGAAGCAAAAGTCTTGAGCCTGACCATGAAGGAACATAGACAGAAACTTAATGTGGTATATAATTTGATAATTAGTTTTTATCTTTTGGTGGATGGTGGCTTTTTAAGATGTTGGGTGATTTTCTTTTAAAAATATTTTTTATGCCCTTTGTAACATGATGATTTAAGAGACAGGCTACTTTAGACCTGCTTGATAGGGCCAACCTGGGCTGAGAGGGACACATAATCCTCACATAGACGTGGCAATTCTTGTCCAATGTGGGCCTCTAATGTTTGGCACTCATTGCTTGATAAAGGTTGTCATTGAAAAAATACTCTATTGCTGGTTTGTTTGATTACCAGTTTTACGTCCCCTGCAACAGTGCACGGTCATTTAAGAGATGGGCTACTTCAACCTGCCTGTCAGGGCCAACCCGAGCTGAGAGGAAAAAATTTGATTCCGTATGACAGAGCCTAAGCATAATACAACAGCATCGGTAAATACTCTTAAAATCTGACTGACATATTCTCTTTGTCTCCAGGGTATCGCTATCTGGACCAGTGCCAAAGACTGCTTCAGTAAGATGTGAGGAGGAGGAAGGAGAAATCCTTTGATATTTAGACTAGACCTCGCAACACAACTCGCGGAATGACGTCTTTTTTGGCGGCATTAGTTTGTGTTGTGATGGCGAGTGGAAGCCTAAGACGGCCTGTCTGAGACAGGTTTTAACCAATCATGTGACGGGCAAGCTGCAATAGAGTTCAGTGTGATGAGATTTCTGAATGGTGTAGGGTTGTTTTTTTTTAAGGCAGGGCCTGTTTTGTTTGTTTTTTATCACTTTTCTTTTTTTAAGGTTTATTCTTTTTCCCAGTATAAAGGGAAGGTTGGGCTCGGGGAGGGAAAGTCAGTCGTGTGTTTGATTCTGCCTGTGATCACGACAACACATATCATTCCCATTGCTCCGTGTGATTTATGGATCAGCACACATACAGCATTGACCTATTTGTGTGATTAAAGATGTATCTTTGCAGTATCAAACATTGGCACGTAAGTAAGTGTTTGAGATACGTTTAGCGACAGGTTTTTTTCCTGTGACAAATGCCCATGAGTATCCTCATTCTTAACCTTTTTCATTTTTGACGTGCAAACAGAAACAAAGACTTGTGTTGTGATGTGAACATTTCAGTATAAGAATGTAGCAACTAAATACATTTCTATCTTCTTCTCCATTGTTTGTGCATCATATTCATAGCATGCCCATGACAGTTGACATCTTTTGTCGGAGGCCGTGTTCTTCAGTGTGTAAAACTCAAAGCTAAATCTGATGATTTCAAACCTAAGGATTACGCAGTCTCATATGATTTCTTAGTGAATATTTCAGAACGTTTGTGTATGCCTTCTCATAGGGATGCCAATGTTCCAATCTATTTATGGAAATCTGTAAAGTTGTTTGGCTCTGTAAGCTTTCCTTTAGTCTGAATTTGGGTTGGATATTTTTGTGTGAGATTATCAAATTGACAAAGCTACTTAACACCACTGCAGAGGTTCAGTCAAATTTTTGGGGTTTAGTTGGGTTTATTCGTATACTCTTGTGTGTGTTGATGTTTGTTCTTACAAGACAAAAAGTTTTCATGCGCAAGCGTCCCTGTGCAGGAGCACACATGCAAATGCTATCAACACAAATGTATTCACTTTTGGCTCAAAGTTGAGTGTTCCGTCTGTTTCATGTAGATATTAAGAAGAACGACTGGGTGCACTGAGTTTCCGATGATTGTCTCCCAAGATTCTCCCACTGTTGTATGAGTGAACCTGCGATAGTTGTGTGGTTGTAGAAATTTGTTATCAGTTGAGAGGTTCTTTTGTTATCATTGTCTCACTGTCTTTTACCTATTGCCAATGCATTCCTGTGTTCTATGTCTATGATGATATCTATGCCCGTGACATTGTAAGTCTGAGTTCAATGTGTGTTGTGTTGAGACACGGAGCACAGCCAGTGGAGGTGGAGGCCGTGTGTACTTAGAGAACTGTGAGGATTGGAAGATTTGCTGGTTCTGTTCTTGGTGTTGGTCCAGGTTGATGTCACAGAATCGTCTAACTCTGTCCGTGTGCCGTGGTTTGAAGATTGGAGTAGCTTATGATGTACAGAAAAACTGTGAGCAGATGTCGAGCTGTTTTGCTGTTCCATTATTGGTAACAAATAGTGGTTTGACGTAATATGTCAATTCATCACCCATCTCATAAAGAGGCGTATGTACTGACATTTTTTGGTAATTTCAATAGAGCAGTTCAAAGTTTTGGGCGTGTATCTATTTCTTACTGTGCAAGCAGCACGAGCAGCTAAGTTCAGCCATTTGTAAAGCTCTCGATGCACTTCACTTTGAGAACATAGGCCTAAATAGATGACATGTAATGGTGGTTGGTAACGTGAAAATTCAATGCTACAAATTTAGACAAAGTGCACCTTTGTGAGATGGGCAACTACATGTAATTAACTCATATTTTGTTAGACTTTGCAACCCCCTTTGTTGTTGTCATATTTTGTTTCTGTAGAGCGGCCAAGCTTCCCTGCAAAGGGAGAGAACACATGCAGGATTATATTCAAGTTGATCCTCTTTAATCAACTCTAGCGCAAAACCAGTCCCACTGACGCCCAGTGTGGTTCCCCTGTGGCCAAGCACCACGTTTTGTTGATGGGAGATTTCCCGACATGTTTTGTTTGATTGTTTTGCCATGTAATGCTTTGTTTATGACTACGTTGTTTGTTACTTTCTTCTGTGTCGTTAAGACAGGGAACAGTTTTTATTTTTGTTCCATGACTGTTATTTGACCTAGCTGTGCTCAGCAAGTAAACCACTGTGCAATACATTCCCGTACCTGAGAGATGTCACATCTGTCCTAGTCATGTTGGTGGGGTTTTGCCCTTTCTTGTAAAAAGATAATTTTTATACAGATGTTATGGTCCTTTCCTGTTGGCTCTATTCTCTGTTCATTAGAATTGTTGTAGTAAGTTGCTTAGCACATACCCTCCCCCCCCCCCCCCTCCTCAACTTCTTGAAAGCAGTCTCTATGTACTTTACATTAATTTTGGAAACCTCACATTATGCTTTTCTCAGCTGCAACGTAAGTGGGGTAAAACACTACAAAAATTATGTCACATGGAATAAAACAAAAAAGTTTTTGCCTGTTTTCTTCAAGCAGTGAAAACTGACATCGGAGAATGTTGGATTACCATGACAATTTCCAGTCTAGAAATGAACGGCCATTTCAAATGTCAGGCCTCGATCCCCCCCTGGGGCTCATAGTTTTGTTGTGAAGGACGTGTCGGGTTCATGACATGAATCATGAATGATGAGATGAATAGGCCTTTGAATTGGGAAATAGGAATGTTGATTTTATTTCTACATTTCCCATCCATTTTGATGGGAAGAAAAAAAAAGCAAAGATATTTGTTCAGAAGGCTATTTTTTAAGCATTTTGTGCTTTAGGGCTATGGAAGAAAACTCATGATCTAAAAACATCTAAAGCTCTGATTTTCCTTGATGGATTATTGGCCAGGGGGATTATTGGCCAGGGTTGGGGGTCATCTTGGATGTTCTCATAGTTTCTTGCTGTTCTTACTGCTTTCTTTTCTCTTTAAGTGTCTTTTACTCGTCAACAGGGCAGAAATTTGGCACAAGGATTTGGTGTGTTTTTTATTTTTCTGTAAGATTTTTGTCTCAGAGGAGGATGTTATGATCCCAGTACTCAAGGCTCTCACTAGTATTAGTGTGGTACTTAGCTCAATGTCCTATCTTTGCTCTCTGCGAGCAAAACGTGATATAATGCCAACCACAATGCAGAATTACAAGTTCAAGTGTGTTTGCGTGTGTGTGTGTATGTGAGTTGAAAGTTTTACCAACAGTAAATGTTTGTTTCCTATGTTTGCCACAAAGATGGACATAAAATTCTTTCCCACCCAGTCTCATCTGGTATGACGAATTAACAATTGATTTTGAAAATGCATTAGAATTGTTTTATGATAGTACAATACAGGACGTAGTTTCTGATGTCACAAGTTGTGTGTACTGGTGTAGCTGGAGTATAGAAGGAGATTTTACCGCTCGACCTTGACCATGGCATGATCTGTCTCATGGTTTCTAGATTTTTGAAAGTTTACAGTAGCAGAAAGGAACTTTTCCCTGCCTTTATGCTTTGCTTAGATGTAAGTTTTACGGAAAGTGTATGTACTTTTTTTATCATGACCATGTGACTTAGTGTACTGTTACGGACAATTTTTTAGACTTTACAAGAAGCTTGTATACCAACTTTCGTAGTGTGATACTAGCAGAAGTCTCTCTCGCCTGCGAGCGACCCTGTGAGCTAATGTGACTTTGGCACAACTGTGGAATTTGACTTTCATAGTTGTGGAATTTATACTTAATGTAACTTTTTTGGTGCATATTGTCACTGGTGGCTGATGATTTTTGTTATGAGTTTATGAGTGTTATTTCTTTTCCCCCTAATGTTATAGTAGTGATAGTTGTTGGAACATTGAGTTGTACATTTATTTGAGTTTACCTTCCGTCATGTTTAGATGTGTAGCCATCTTGTCAAATGAGTCTGATGTTGCAGAACTTAGTGTATAGAACCGGAACAGTCAGAACTTAGTGTCTAGAACCGGAACAGTTTTTGCATCATGATTTTGGGGGTCAGAAGTTTTTTGTTTCTTGCGGTATGTGAATCTATTTATCTTTGAATGTTTTCATTGAAAATATGTCTTGGAAATTCAATCTACGTATGCTTGTATGCGGCATATGGATGCTGTGGAGCTTTGGAACAACTGCACAAACTCACACCCGTACTTACAAACCATTTCATCCACTTTTCTCTTCTGGTTTGGACGTGTGGTCAAGCGTCTTTAAAACATCAAGTCCAAGCACCAAGGTTAACTCTCAAGACATTTCCATGTCTAGAACTAGAAGAAATTCTCACGTTTGCCTTCGTTGAGAATATTGTCCTAATCTTCTTTCTGGCATTTGAATGACCTTTCAGTGTCAGTAGTGCCACAAAAAGTAAAAAACAACAACTTTCCCATAATAGAGCTCACTCTGTATAATTAGTTTGAAGTTATTTATTTATAGAGGCACCAGCTTCTTTGGCTGTTTTAACCAGATGGTGAAAATGTGGCTTGAGACTCATTTTGATTGGTCCAACGACAAATGTATTCTACAGGACTGCTGGTATTCACAGAAGTTTCTTGTGTGATTTTTACAATGTCGTCTACATCTGTCGTCATCATAGAATTCATATCCATCGATAACGATAATTTTTGTCCTGCTCCGGTCTTCACTTGGAAAGAGAGCTCTGTGGGATATAAAGGAAAGCTTAAGGAAAACTCTTGTGTTGTGTTTTATTCACCATTTGCTGTTTTTTATTATTTGTACTAACTTTTAGTTTGGTGTCAGTTGTATTCTATGCCCCTTTTAACTCTGCATTTTCATTTAGGGCCTGTTAAGGCCAATCCGGGCTGAAAGGTACACAACATTCCAACAGAGAGAATGGAGATGCTTGTCGAACCGAGGGATTGAACTCCGACCCTGCATGACATGATGGAAGAATAGAACCATAGCAGAAGACCTGGGTTTGATTCCCATGCTCGAAATCACCTGCTTCTAATCTAGAATGACCTTATAGTGTTACTAGAGGTGTGACACCAAAAAGATGAAGTGAAATGCTTCTATCCAAAACTATGAGAATACTGGAGATAGAGGTGGGCGCCTGATATGGTCCGCATCTTCTACTTCTTTCTATGCATCATCAGATTTGTTCTTTGTTTTTACCATCTCCAAGTGTTTGTGAGGCAAATGAGGGGATTTTACGCTTCAGCCAGTCTGTTGAAATCACATTCTTTTGGTTAGTTTGGTTACCAGTTTCACGTCCCCTGCAACACTGTAAGGTCATTTAAGAGACGGGCTACTTCGACCCTGCCTGTCAGGGCCAATCCGAACTTGGGCCAACCCGGACTGAGAGGGAAAATATCCCAGCAGAAAAAAACCGGATCGTCCGCGACTGGGGATCGAACTCGGGTCTTCCACATGATAGGCGAAGAACCTAACCATTACACCACAGTGCCGGTATTCCCATTCTTGTCATTGACGTTGTCGTGTAATAGGTAAGCTCTTCACCTTCCATGCAGAGGACATGAGTTCGAGGCCCACATTGGGCAGTTTGATTGAGTACACAATGTCTCCAGTTCCCTGCTGGATCAGTGTCCCTCTCAGTCTCAGCCGAGATTGGCCCTCACAGGGTGGCAAAAGCCGGTCTCGATGACCTTACAGGGTTGAAAGGAGACAGGAAGAAACCCCCAACCCCCCCTGCAGACAATAGTTCATTCCCCTGCACAGTACTTCCGCTAGAAAAACCCCAAGATTTTCCATCTGAGAGGGGGACAGAGCTGCTGCCTCAATGTAGTCAATGCAGGTGTTGAGGGTGCTTGGAGAACCAGTCGAGCACGGTACACATTTTGGGGACATGGGTATGTTTTGTGACCTCGGGCAGCTGTTTTATTACTAGGCACACCGCGCTTGCATTGCATCGAGGCAGCAGTTAGAGTTCCGGACAAACCTGCAATCGACCACCGTCGTGCTGAATATGGACGAGCGCAAATAGCGGAGACTAGCTCAATGCATAAACCCAGT
>JAUKPP010248428.1:1996-12960 GCA_032273245.1 Phyllaplysia taylori | reverse complement strand
AAATGGAAAAGTCAGAATCGCAGATTGGCAACGGGTATCCTCTGTTCGCATTGGAGAACATGGGCACAGAAATTGGTTACGTGAACGGGAAAAAACAAAAGGGACGTCAAGTTTCCTGCTACCCAGTACCGGCAGGGAACAACGTGACCGTCCCCTCTGCAACCACAATGCCGGCTGACCTCATTCCAGATTATGCACCAGGCGACCTCTCTAGATTTGTCTTGCTGTGGTCGCTGCATGAGCTGGTTGTCACGAAAAAAGCAACCATTCTGGTCTCCTTGGCAACTGCGAAGCAAGGGAAGGTTTTACTACAACTTTTAGAGAGCAAAAAGAAATCAAAATCTGCCGGTACAAATCTCGTGTTTCTCGAGGACCTTGGCAAGATCGAGTCTGTTGGAGAAACTCTTGTGTCTCTAGTTCTCTTGGAAGATACGGTCGTTTCTGCACTCGCCAGGCGCTGGCCACTGGTCACTCACTTCATCACCGTGTCCATACTGCTCCAAGACTCTGCCAGGTCAGCCATGGCGCTTTTATTTCCAAACACCCGGATCCATTTGCTCGACACCAGCCTTGTTTTCCAGCCCCAGAACCTGATTTCAATCGTCCCCACAATTGAAAAGTGGATGAAAAAACACAAATACCTGATGTCCAGTGTGTCCAGTTGTCTGCATAAGATCCCAAACACTTCTGGAGTCTTTAGCCCAGCTGTGGCTGACCTCGATGAGCTCCTAGACATGCAGGTCCTACAGATCAAGAGTCCCATGGTGAGAACAGACAAGTCAGATTTGTTCAGGAACGACGCCATCTATATCGTTGTCGGGGGCCTCACAGGACTCGGCTGGCTTTTTGTCCAATTTCTCTCACGCCATGGAGCTGGCAACATTGCCATTCTGAACCGACGAGAGCCAACAGCAGACAGGCAGAAGGAGATGGAAAAACTCATGGCCAGTGAAAGTTGCAGCATCAAAGCATTCCAAGGGGATGTCGTGAATCTGGAGTCTCTGAAAACATTCTTCAGAAACATGTACAACTCTTTCCATGGCGCTGTCTTGAAGGGACTTTTCTTTGGAGCAGCTGTAGTAGATGACAAGCTTCTTCTGGATACGGACGTCCAAAGCTTTGCAAAAGTATTGACACCGAAAGTGATGGGCACATGGAACCTGCATCAACTCACAAAAGACCTGCCTCTGGATTACTTCGTTCTCCATTCGTCCCTCACGTCTGCCCTCGGTAACGCTGGTCAGGCCAGCTACGGAGCTGGGAATGCCTTCATGGACGGTATGGCATATTACCGTAAACACAGAAACCTCTCTGGGCAGACCATCAACTGGGGACCCATTGACCTGGGACTTCTCGACGACAACAGCAAAGCGAGGAAATTTCTCGAAAAACAAGGTTTCGATTTCATGACAGAAGACGATGTCACAGCTGTGATTATCCCAAGCCTGCTACTCGACTTGGTGCAGATCATACCCTGCATTTTCCACAAAGATGCTTTCCTCAACCGCGGGCAAAGATACATGGTCTTGCCTTTGCGGTACAGAGTGAAGCCATTGATCGGTTCATGGACTCAGGATGTTGACATAGAGGAGGATATTCTCCTAACTCTCAAAACTGCTCGCGATTTGCCCTCTGATCAGCGTGTGGATATGTATGAGCGTTACGTCAAAGCTCTGGCTGGCATTGCACTGAACGTAAAGGAGAGCACCATCAAGAGCGATTCAAACCTCACAGACATTGGGATAGACTCTATCGTTGCCATGACAATGATCAATGAGATCTACAAAGAACTTCACTGCAAACTGGAGCCGATTGTCTTCCTCACTGGAGATCTAACAGTGAGAGACATAGCCCAGGCCATTGATGACGTGCTATCAGAGAAAGGGACATGACACGCAACTCCTCGTCCAAGGCCATAGAAACTGACTATTCGTGATGTGAGCATCACCGGAAATTAATTATTGATGTAAAACCCGAAGCTGACACTTCTCCGGGCTGCCAATGTTTTTTTCCTTTTATTTAACCTACAGAATGTTACAAAAGATGACAAGGAAACACAGACTTTGCGCGATTTGAGAAATATGGCATTTGAAGGGGGGATGTCAGCCGCTGCAAAAATAATGTCGAAATGTACTAGTGAAGACACACAAAGGGCTGGGAACTGTGTAGTGTTGTTACCCTTTATCGCCTCGTTAGATTACATCTTTTCCACCTTTTTGGCATTCAAATTCTTTGAAAAAAACCACCCTTTTTAAAAAAAATCATGTCATCACAAATCTACGTTTTTTATCACTTACGCGCATTTAACATCAGAATGGTCAGTAAAAATTCACATGAATATTCAATAGCCACGTCATTCAAAGATTAGCACCGTCTTTGGTGCAATGATTAGGCTATTCGCCTGTCATGCTGAAGACATGAATTCGGGACCAGCGTTGGGCCGTTGGTTTGATCGAGTATATCTCCTATTTTTTCTCCTGTCACAGTGTCGATTTCAGCCCCGGTTGGTCCTGACAGGCAGGGCCGAAGTAACCTGGCTCTTAAACGACCTTACCATTGATTGTTACAAGGGGCGTAAAACTAGAAACCACACCGAATCTATCATGACAAAGAGGAGTGGAATTTGTTTTTGTCGTTTTCATGTGCCATGATCCAATGTATTATATTCGCTTCGATCGATGGGTACACTCGGTCCTCCTCAAGTTCTAACTGGATACGCAAGCATGCGGTTATGCCGTTCTGTCTAGTGAGAACCTGGTGTCTTCACCGGTCTGTGCTTTCGTGTATGCGCATCCATTCATTGTAACTAAGAAGAAATACAGTAGCGTGCATGTATCCTGCAAGTATTTCAAGTATTTCATGCAATGCAATGCTTCGGTTTTTCGTTCTTGTTATGGTGGGGGAGGGGATGGGGTTTTTTGTTGCTGCTTTTTTATTCCATATTCTCATTTTGCTGTTGATGTTCCGTGGCGTGGTGGGATTTTTGTCTTTGTTGGTTTTTTAATTATTTAAAAAAAAAAATGTGCAATCTATATTATTTGTGCACTAAAAATTAGGGACGGTAAAACTCTAATAATCTTGTTGTGACAAACTTTACTTAAACAGGTTTCTGCAGAACATTTAGTTTCATTGAAAACAATATGACAAAAAGAAAAGAAGAAAAGCAGAAAATACTTTTTCCTTCTGATGTTCTCTGCCTAACCCCTTTTCTCCCTCTTCTCTTTCTCTATCTCCCTCGCCCTTTTTCCACGCCTCTCTCTCTCTCTCTTTCTCTCTCTCTCTCTCTCTATCTATCTATCTATCTCTCTCTCTCTCTCTCTCTCTCTCTCTCTCTTTTCCCGTCTCCCTTTCTCTTTCTCATTCTCTCCATCCACCCAACTATGTATTCATTTATTCAGTGCTTGGATAATTTTGAATAACGTTTTCCTCAATACACACGTAATAAATCTATTCATAAATGTGGCTCAGTTCTGTAAATTCATGCATTGATGATTCATTAACTCTTTGATTCGCTGAGAGGGTTTTACTTTGTAAATCATAAAATACCAGAATAACGTTAATGCCATTTCTTGAAATAATAGTGAAAATTTCGCACTTTTTGCCTTAATTCAGAATTAATGTCATACCCTTTCTGATACACGTATTTCCCGCTTTGAACAATGGAGTGTAAACTTAGGTATCCGTGTTAAACATATTATTATCGTACATAGAGCCATTTTAAATTTTGAGCCATTGTATACTGTATTCTGACAATAGAAATATACTTTGTTTGCGATAAATCATGTTAATAAAACGCACTCTACGTTTTTTGTCCACCCCCCCCCCCCTCCTCCACACACACGTACACGCTTCTGTTTTCGGCGGTTCGTGTAAAACCACACTTCGTGAGGTGCAATACATTATTTTTGTCAAACTCAATTGTTTACTGATTTATTTCAGTGATATTTCCTACAGTTGTTTCGCGAGTCATATGAAATAAAATGTTTGTTTTTTCAAAGTTTTTTCTGTCATCTTTCATATAACACAATACGAAATTTCCATTTTCCTTACGTGTTTTCTAATTTCTCCAAGGTTTATCAAAGGATTTTCTTGAAGCTTTGTATAATATAGATAGCATAATAAAGTGTCTGAATATAATAGGGAAACTGTTTTGTATACCTTAGTTTTAGTTTTATGGCTGAAATGATTTTTTCTTAAATCGGGAAAAACGGCTATTGTCAAAAATAGCAAAAATTGATGCCTTAACATGATAAATAAGCCTATATATCGAAGCATGACGTAAACAAGGGGCTCTCGAAGTGACCTTTACGAGCCTCTTACCGATGTGTTTCCCAAAAAGCAAGTAATCCATTGATAAACTTAGGAGGAATTTGATTTCGCCAAAAAAAAAAAAAGATGTAAACTCCAAAATAGAGGTCAATGAAATGGCCGCCATATTGAGTTGAACATTTTTGTTTTCGCCAACGTTGTTTTCGTACTACAGTTGATCAGTAGGGCTTTTACGGCATCAAAGTTCAAGCGTCTAGATGCACTATAACGATTTTTTTAAAAATAAATAGAAACGACTATCTTCATGGACATTAAAACATCGTTATTAATAAACCTAGATGCTTGAAATTAAGCATTGTGATTGTTTGTGGTGTGAAACTAATTTTGGCAATTAAAGCAATATTTTTATGGGCGGCTAAAACAGCCAAAGATGCTGGCGGCTTTATAAATAAGTAACTTCTAACTTCTAATCTTTATGGATCTGTGATGAAGGCAGAAGTATGGTCGAGAGTTCGTCCGCCACGTTAATCATGCCTTCTATTTCTCATTTAAATAATAGTATTAATTCTCCCTGTGCATTTTGGTAGAGGTTTGTGACTTTCAACACTATTTGTGTTTGTGTGTATGCTAGAGGCTAAAATAGCCAAAGATGCTGGTGCCTCTATAAACAACTAACTGTAAACTAACTAAAGAGTGTGTATGCCAGTGTGAGAGAGGCAAGTACCGGAGTTCTGGTGGTAGAGAGGTCTTCTCTAACTTGCGTATTCTTCCAACTTTACTCTCACTCTCTTCCGAGTCTCCTCTAGCCTGCTGAGTCTGTTCCTATTCTCCCATTCCATGTCAACTCCTTCTCTCTCTCTCTCTCTCTCTCTCTCTCTCTCTCTCTCTCCCTCTCTCTCTCTCTCACTATCTCTATCTCTCTCTCTCTATCTCTCTATCTCTATATCTGTCTCTCTCTCTCTCAGCCACATCCCTGATCTTAAGGTAGCTAAGATCCAACGTCTTGTCTTCTCAGGTAATGACAAAAAATCCTCGAGGCCCCGTGTGATCCTTTGGTGTTTGGAAATCGAAAACTGTAGGCCTATTAGGCTGCCGCCCGGACAAAATTCAATATTAGTTACTGCCCAAATATTTTGGAATGTTTCTCAGCACTGAAATAACCTATAGCCCACTGGGTCGATGTAGCCATAAAACCCAAAACAAACAAGTGAAAAGTACCGTACAAAGATAAAGAGCACAACAGACTTCATGTAGATTATGTAGTACAATTTATTGAAGGACTACGCTGACATGCACCACTAGACAGAAACTTTCAAACAAAATGTTCACTTAGAGCAGATAAAATACAGAACCTGATTGTGTTCCCATCTTATCTTCTTAAGAAGCCGTGTGGATTTTTTTTAAAAGCGTCAAGACTCGGGGTTTTTTTTAAAGAAAAAAAAATCATAATTAATTAAAGATAACAAGCCAACCGGCGCCGTGGTATAATGGTTAGACTCTTCGACTGTCAGTTCGATCCCGGTCGCGGACGATTTGCGGTTTTTTTTCTGCTGGGATTTTTCCCTCTCAGCCCGGGTTGACCCTGACAGGCAGGGTCGAAGTAGCACATCTCCTAGATGACCTTACAGTGTTGCAGGGGGCGTAAAACTGGTAACGAAACCTAAGAAGCCAACGTCTCGGCGCCAACCCTTCGTCACGGGCATGAAACAAATGAAGAACACAATGTCCAAGAATATACACGTCTGGAGGGGACCTGAACTCAGAATTTGAGCAGGCTTATCCCTAGGTCGGATTAGACACCGTCACTCGTAAACTCTGGCTCTTACCATGAGAGGAGAGTTTATCTTATCTTATCAGAGTGTCAGATATCCGTCTCTCCCCCACCGTAATATCTGCTGTTGTCATACTCCTCTTCATAGTCCATATTGTCATACTCCTGATTTTTCTTCTCCTTCTCCTTCTCTCCATTCTTCGGCTTTCTCCTCCTCCCTGTGCGGAGTCCAAGACCTCTCAGCTTAAACACAATGTCGTTCCTGTACATCGCAAACTCTCCAAGGTCAAATTCTCTCCTAGCAGGCGTGGGCGGTGCGTCTGAGACTGTTGTATTTGGTTCTTGATTCTGGTCCAACTTCGAATTTTTACGAATAGCTTGTATCGATGATGACAAAGCTGTAGACACATGATTACCATCTCCGCTCCGCTTTTTGCCGCCCCTAGCAACACTTGACTGTGCAGTCTTGACAACACCGGAAGACTCTGTGTTGTTATTCGGATCGTTGTTGTTATTGAGCATGCGCAGTGCCGCGTGCCCTCTGAGTCTTGCTGCCTCCGCCGCGGCGCTCAGACTTCGCAGACGTAAGTGTATGGGGTAGACAGAACCCACGTTGACGATACCTGGGGGCTGAAGCCCATTCCCCTGGCTCCTAGGGATGGCTTGGATAGTTCGGGGTATTGCGACGGGCTCAGACCGGACCGGACCGGATGTAGAGGGTTGAGAGGAGTTGGTGACGGCGGGGTCGGTGGTTACTTCCGGTTGCCCCCGAGCAGACACGACGGCTGTCTGGTCTTGTACTGTCGATCTGCTGAGACTGTTGGAGGGCGACCTTTGTGTGTGGTGTGATCTGATTGCGGAAACGAGGAGAGAGTGACTGGACACATGATTTGCAACAAAAGACAAAAGTGGCAATAGTTCAGGCTCTTTACCAAAATTTGAACAATGACTCATCAAGGCGTAAAATTCTGCATGACAAAAAGTTTTGCTGACCAGTGCTTAAAGCGGAGCGTTCACTGACCTGTTTTGTCAGTTACAGGCCAGGCTCATCTATATATAATATATACATATGAGCACGGGCGTAGCGTCCATATAGGCAGAAAAGCAATGCTTGCTTTATCTTTTTTACCACTTGAAACACTATCGTATTTTCTCTATAGGCTATTTTCCATCTTTTCCTTAAATAGTTACTTTTTACTTGTGCGTTATGTTTGCTTGCTCTTCATAAAGGAGCGCCCTTCGCCTGTGCATATGAGCCTGGCCTGCAGCTGACAAAACAGGTCATTGGACTCTCCGCCTAAAGCCTTATCAACCGTTGATAAAGATCAATGCCCTTGAGTTTTAGAAAGGGGAAGAACCCAACAATACCAATCAACTAAGAACCTAAGATCGTCACGTGCGAACAGCTTAGTGTTAAAGAATTCCATTGGGCAATGTATATTGAGAGCTCTCAAGTTGTTTATTTTCTATTTATTTTATGGCCAATGCTCTCTGCCCCTTTTTTTCTCCGATGAAAGATTTTTAAAACACCCCGATAAACAAATTATTGAATACCAGAAACACCACTTAATCACTTATTTTTCTTTATCTGAGTCTTTATGCTCAGCACTGAATGAAGCATCATAGCCACATGAACAACAATGTTCTTCCAAAGAATCGGGTTAAACCGACATGGTCCGTGGATCTCAAACCCTCGTTTTTCTGTCTATACAAGTTTGACCTTGACTATGGACAGCACTCTCTGAGTACACGTGACTAACAATGGTGTAAGATACATACAGTGACCTTGGGGATTTTATACACATCCCTTACTCTGAACTACTTTTTGAAGTTTCGTAACAAAATACTTACCCGTGGCCCATAGCTTCCATCTCTTGTGCAATGAACCTGTAATTGTCCTTGATTTGTCTGAAAACAAAATATACAGAGCGTGTGAGACACAAAATCTTAATAGAGAAAGAGAGGAGGGGGGGGGGGGGGGGTGGCAGAACAAAGTAATGCGAGTAGAAGAAATGTCCTGTAAGTGTCTTTGAAAAATAAATCAATAAAGATAGAACCAGTTCTTCCACACAGCAGAAATCTCGTTAGGCCTATTCCCAAGAACTTTTGGCAAAATGCATAAATGCACATATTTTGACATAATGTTTTGCTTGTCTTTTGTTGTTGTTGTTGTTGTTGTTGTTGTTGTTGTTGTTGTTGTTGTTGTTGTTGTTGTTGTTGAACTTTTTTTTTCAGAGCAGCCAGCATAACAGTGGTAATGAAAGTAATAAAAATAATAATGGATTGCACATTCCCGTTCGAAAGCATCCCCTATGTGCCTTACAATCTGGTAGTTTGTTGGTGTACCCACCTGCCTTGCCGGAGAACAAACACAGCCAGTATAACAATGATGAGCAGCATGAGACCCGCCACGCCACCTAGCGACGCCTGCCACAGAATGAGTGAACTTGGACCTCTACTCTCTCCAGTGGGTGTGGAAGGGAGAGAACTCTTGGCCAGAGTCTGTGCAGTCTTCTCCTGGTTTTCCTCTGGAGTTAAGGGACGTCGTGAACAAGAAACGTTTATTCTCCTCCATATAATGCTATAGAACAAGCATCTACAAGTATCTATAAGCAGATTAGAGTGAGCCATAATATGGATAATATACAGTTAGACTTCCCCAAAGGACCACCTGTACAAGACGACCACTTGCACAAACGATCACTTTCTATCAACTCCCAAATTGCATTTTTTCTATATGATATCCCTCTCTAATACGACCACCTGTCTAAAATTGCCACTTTTTTCTGGACATTGGGTGGTCGTGTTAGACAAGTTCGAGACTGTATTATCGTTTCCGAACATGTTAATACTGCCATGGACAAATCAGAGATGGATGTTTAGCTTGAAGGTTTCGAGTAGTTTTGGTTGGGGTTTGGTTTTACTCTACTTGTAGCACTGTAAGGTCGTTCTGCAGGCAGGATGGGAGCTCGAGGGCCACATGGGATAAGTAGCCTACATCTCCGTTTTACTGCTGGGGTAGAGTCTCTCTCAGCCCGGGTTGGCCATGACAGGCAGGGTCGAAGAAGTCTGTCTCTTAAATGACCTTCCAGTGTTGCAAGAGACGTTAAGCCAAAAACCAAATCAGATTATGTATCCCCCAGGCAAGAGCGATAATGAAAAAAGCAACAAACAAAAAAAAAAAAAAAAAAAAAAAATAGAACAAAAAAAAAAAAAAAACCCCGAACAAAACAAAAGAAAACCAAAGGCAGTGTGTGTAGCTTACTATTGGCATTGACTTCCGGAGTGTTCCCGGCATGCCCTGCGCCGGCCGTAATGTGCAGCGGCGTGACAATCTTGGTGCTGTCGGGGGAGTCGGTGCCGGTGACTGTGGTGGAGGCCCCTGAACCCACAGTGGATCTCAGGCTGGTGGAGGAGTTACTCAGGGGCGTCTCTGGGTACAGCGGAGTGCCAGGTCTGCAAGTGTGCACAATGTCAGTGGGAATCTGGAGGTGTGCGGTAAAGCGCACGCCTGAAAATTAGGAGGTCCTGGGTTTGAATCCTAGGAGATTCACTGAGATTTTTTTTGCTTCGATCCCGACCTTTCGGAGTTGGATCTAAAATTCGGAGGTTCCACCTCTTTAATGAAATTACTGTGTCGCAAAGGGCGTAAAACCAAAACCAATCAATCAACCTGCAAAATCAGTAATGATCATTCATTGCAAGTAAATTCCCGTTCAAGCACTTAACTCTCTTCTAAAAAAGCTAATGAAAAACGGAGAGTGAACATAATAAAGAAATAGAATTAGTTAGAGTTATTTATTTATAGCGGCACTAGCTTCTTTGGCTGTTTTAGCCAATAATAAAAAGAAAGTCTGTTTAATTCGATATTGAAACTTTACGCGATCTCATGGAATCACTTTAGGAGCTTAACTTACACAGACAGGAAGGTAAACAACAACAAAATTAACAATAACAGTAGTGACTAAAAGATGTGACTGCAACAAAAGTACTCGTACCAAAACAAGAAATAGGGAAACACATCAGGAATAAATAAATTGCACCAAGTTATCAAAATACCATTGACAAAAAATATAAAAGAATAACCGGCACCTAATGGTTAGGTTCTTCCCCTGTCATGTGGAAGACCCGAGTTCGATCCTACGTGCGGACGATCTGTAGCAAAAATGACATCATCATCTGTGCCAACTCACCTGCATGAGGAAGAGACAAAAACTGTCATAGAGATGCTGCCAATAAAGTGCACATCGTGGGAGAAGGAGGCAAAGACGACCAACCGGTCCTTGTACTCCGACTCCTCTGCCCCTGCCCTCACGGCGTCTGAGGCGCGCTCGCCTTCTTCGTCTTGCTCATCCATAGCGGCTAAAAAGATACAAAGATGGTATGAGCTTCACACTTCACACTCTTTGTAACACTGGATGATCATTTTAGAGGCAGTCTCCTTAGATCCTGTCAGTAGGATAGTTTGGCTTGGTTTGGTTACCAGTTTTATGTCCCCTGCAACACTGTGAGGTCATTTAAGAGACGGGCTACTTCGACCCTGCCTGTCAGGGCCAACCCGGACTGAGAGGGGAAAAGTCCCAGCAGTAGGATAGAATAGGATAGGATTGGATAGGATAGTACATTGTCCTAAAGGAAAATTGTCTTGGCTTTACAGAAACGATAGAGCATGCTTAGAAAGACATAAAAGAGAGCTGAAATAACACATTCACGGCCAACCCGGACTGAGAGGGACCAACATAGCAACAGACAGACGGAGATGCCCGTCTAACATAGGGATTCGAACTCCCATCCTCGGCGTGATAGGCAAAGAGGCAAAACAGGAGCGTCAGTGCCGGTGTCTGTGGCGGGGACGCCTGAACCCACCGTGGATCTCAGGTTGGTGTGTGTGTGTGTGGGGGGGGGGGGGGGAGGAGTAAAAAAT
>JAUKPP010248417.1:0-12961 GCA_032273245.1 Phyllaplysia taylori | reverse complement strand
ACAACCGTCATGACGGATGTAGTGAATTCAGTACAACCGTTTGAATTTTATTGAGTTTGTGTTACATCGGTGCCGGTCCCCCGAAAAAAGATCGCTACGTCCGAAGATCTTTACAAGCGACTTCGCTACAAGTGGAGTCGACTGTAATCCTTTCTGTCAATGGTACCGGTCTGGCAACTTTTTGAAAGACCTGAAGACTAGAGAGCCAGATAGTCAAAAATGCATCACATAGCTTCCCAATTAACATAAAGATTTTGAGAGAAATAGAGAAAGATTTCACGCAACATTAAAACTAGAGAAAAATATGAACAGAGATGTACACAAAATTTTTGTATGTGGTTTGGCAACATGAAAGACTAATAAAAAAAGAAAAAAAGAAAAGAGAAGTTTTTTACAAAACCCTGCCTACTACTAAACAATAAAAATAAAAACATAGTAACCCATATGATTAATGTGTATAATACATATGTACAATGTGTAATATAAACAGCACCATTGTCATCATCTTTAAAATTGCCCCAAATTTGTTCAAGAATTACTTAACACACGAGTGTAGTAATGCTTTGGAAAAATCCTGAGGTTTTATGCAAAGAGCAGAACATTATGTTAAGTATGAAAATCAGTAAATGTCATTTATTGTAAACTTAAGAACAAATTGTCAAGATCATTTTTATCGCCACACACCTGATGAAACGGCAAATAACGAATGCAGGAAAAACCCTACAGAGACCCACCCATGTCACTACTGCCTGTGTTGTTACACCCAACACTTTAGAGATTTAACATCTGACACAATCAAAACACAAGAGATGTGGAGAAAAAAATGAGACCAGCGCCGTGTACAGAACATTTTCAGAAGTCTCCAACTTCGTTTTGTTTACTTTGGATTGGTTACCAGTTTCACGTCCCATGCAACACTGTAAGATCATTTAAGAGATGGGCTACTTAAACCCTGCCTGTCATGGTAGCCCGGGATGAGAGAGAAAAAAAATCCCAGCAGAAAAAACCACCAGATCGCTTGGGATCAGACTCAGGTCTTCCGCATAACAGGCCAAGAGCCTAACCATTACACCACAGTGCCGGACTTCACCTCCAGTACAGTAGAATCCCCACTAAAGGACAATAGTGTTGCTCCAAAAATCTTCTTACAACTGAATTGAAGAATGGTAGAATAGTGGCATGACAAAAAAGATTAAGTGCCTTTATAACCACAAAAAAAGAATATTATCAGCAACAACTGATGTTTTTGGTATAATGGTTATACTCCTCACCTATCGCACAGCAGACCTGAGGTTCGATTCTCATATGGGGACAAGCATCCGATGGTTACTGATCCTGTTGACCATTGAACATCCCCAGTTTTTCACATCTCCAAAGTCTTCAAAAAAACTATCAGAGGCTAAATAACATTTTTGTATCTCAAACTCCTTTCCTTTTAATGGATAAATTTTTCAATGGTTTACCAATTTCTAATGTTATTTTACTTTAGTCGGAAGGAAAAAATCTGATATACTGAAATATACCCCTGGAGAAAAACGAATAATTTACACACTGACATTTCAAACATGGAAATTGTAACTCTGTCTAGAAATATACAAACCTAAGAAAACCAGGCGTTTGAGAATGGCTGAGCCACCTTCAAAAAGGAAATTTTACTGAGATTTCAAACTGTTTTTTATGATATGAAGATTGAGATTCTACTTTTTAGTGAGACATAAAACATTGTGAAAAAAAAAACGAATTCATGTTTCCTCGATTACAATTTGTTCTCAAATCAAATGGGAGAATAAGAAAAAAGCGAGACCACTGCAGCATCATATCATGTACAAGATTAGCAAAAAACACCCCAAAAGAAAAACCAAGTTCCTGCTTTTTCGCCATATTTTGCTTAATAGTCAACAGTTTTGCGAAACTTCATATCATGTAAGTGTGCCCAAGGGGGAAATGTTCATGAAAGTTTCACTGTATTTGATGCCAAGAAACGGAATAAATGTGCATTTTAAATAGTCGTGTCATTTTCCTGTAAATTCGGATCTTTAGTTTGCAGTCCACGAACCGCTTTCTTTCTCTAATTCTCTTGGCATTTTTAATACTACTAGTACAGATCCACCATGCATACCAAGTTGTGTAGATAATTGCAAACAAAAATTTAATGTTGTTGCTGTTGTTGTTGATATGGGTTATACACCCTTCAAGCAGTCTTTACAAAATACAGAGCCATGACAGTCTAGCTCTGTACCCTGGGAGTGGAGAGCCTTAGAATTGGCCCCTTAATACTGCAAAATGAAATGCAGTCATAAGACCTCTCTGGATTGGATGACTGCTAAGTGCAATGCAGTCATTGAGTAATTTACTCTCATTATCATTATCAATACAACACTTGGACATGATGGTTGCAGCCATTGATTCAGAGGTCAGAGCGTGTATGTCATCCCTGGTGCAGTAAATTAAGTGAAATAACTTACCAAGTTTGCCAACACCCATGGTTTCCTTTTTGTTAGAGGAAAGAAAAGTGGGGAAGGAAGGATCTTGTTTAAAGTCATTTTAAGATAAGATAAGACAAGATATCTTTCATTATCCCAAAGGGAAATTTTGTGACATTTACTTGAAATGTGTGAGCACAACAGTGGGTGGCGTTGTTCCTAACTTACGTTTTTGGTAATAAAACCTACCCTTGGTCTTTGAGCTTAAACCCTGCATAAGATAGCAAATTTTCTTATACTTAAGAAAAACTACACTGGGTCAAAAGAAAAACATTCATTTCCCACTATTTCTCTAAATGAAAATTCCTGATTCCCTTATCAGTCATACCCACAATGGAAGTGGAAGATGGCAAATAAGATGATGTGCATAGAAATTTTACACAACAAATTTTATCATCACTCTCAAGCATGTAAGTAAAATGACAAAAATAATTTTTGTTCAAACACAACTGCACAGATGCAATATTCCAGGTCAGTGGACATAAAAAACAACACATGACACATGTACACAACATGACCTAGATCTACAGTAACATCTAACACGGCATTGATCAAAACTAGCCCTGCATGGTGTATAACCCCTCTGGGCAAGTGAAAAAACAACAACCCCAAAAACAGGAGCTGTAGTTAGTAACTTGACAATTGTCATGTTGCAGTACGGTAGCAAACATATTCTTTTTAAGAGCATTTCAGTTCATACAACCAATAGCATTGACAGCCTCTTTTGGCAGTTCATGTATGCAGTCAAACCTCAATATAACACAAACCTTGGCTTTTATATATTACATAAATGAATACTTTGTCTTGGATGCTATCAGTTTAGTTTGCCTTTTGGTTATACACCCCTTGTAACACTGTAAAGTCATTTTACAGACAGGCTACTTCAACCCTGCCTGTTGCCTGGTGATGGGTCTACAGGTCTGATGTAATCTCGCACACCGAACACAGTGTAAGAAACAGAACTCTGTCTTTTAGGGCCAAAATATCCAAGCAGAGAGTCGGAGATGCGCTGCCAACATGGAGATAACTCCCTTCCTATGCGTGATCGGCTAATAGCCTAACTATTAAACCACGCCGACAGGATTGCCAACAGCTTTGCATCCTTCGAAACATAGGGGATAAAAAAAAATGTGTGCACTTTAAATTTATACAGTAAATCAAAGTACATTTTTCTACATTAGGTCATCATGATATATCAAGCTTTGACTGCATCAGAGAGCTTCTACCATAACTGAGACCCAAAATGATATGTGTGTAGAATGAAACCCTAGGCGCTACACCTAACCTCTACAAAAACAAAATGGCTGATTAAAACAACAACAACAAGAAGAAACGGCAGACTTCAGCCATTATGAGTTGACTTCGTGTATCCGCGTATGCTCCACCAACTGACGATGGTCTTCAAAATGTTCCCCGCAAAAACAAGACCATTTCATCAGAGGGTTGCCCCCTTTTCCGTCATCATTATTGGATGGCATGATATGACTTTCATGTTGCTGTTGCTGCGGGTGATGTTGCTGTTGTTGTTGTTGCTGCTGCTGCTGATGGTGTTGCTGATGCTCTGCATGAAGGTGCATTTGCTGCTGATTGGGCAGAAGATGCTGCTGTTGTTGTTGTTGTTGTTGTTGATGCTGTTGTTGCTGTTGCTGTTGTTGTAAGTGGTGCTGTTCATCCTGGCCTTTCCCTGGTTCTTGCTCTTGTTGCTGCTGATTTGTCGCTCCGCTCCCATCTTGCTCCGACGAGGATGAAAATATTTGTGGATACTCACCTAGTTGTCCCGATGCGGCGTCTTCCCCAAGCTCTAAATCTAGCGGAGCCGCATTTAGTTTTTCAAGCTTTTCTTCGTGGCATTTGCGGATGTGTCTCTTGAGATTGTCGGCCCGCGTGAACCACGCACCACAGAAACACTGGTGTCGCTTCACCTTCTTCCTGCCACTTGCTGTTATGATTATGTTGCTGCCATCTTCTGGGGTGTTGTTGTTGTTATTGTTGTTGCTACTGTTGTTGTTATTGTTGTTAGCTGGGAAAAGAGATAGGAAACGGCATCTTATACACAAATATCTTAGTGGTTGTGGCAGTGGTTCTCCACATTTCAGCCCAACACGGCAATGCTGGTTTCACAAGAAGGTAAAAAAAAATTCTGATCCAGGCTTTGACATGCAGATATGTGTTTAGTAACAAAATTTGACAGAAGCTAGCGTCATGCAAAAAGTATCCAACCTCCTGACAGAGAGTAATAGGAGCAAGACATTGACACAAACTTCCTAATCCATTAAACATCACTCCTCTTAAAATAGGAAGTGTAATGATAAGCCATATATGACATAAGTCGAGATATTGAGATAAGAAATGAAATGGCTTAACGCCCCTTTCAATAGTCATTTAAGGGATGGACTACTTCACCACTGCTTACCAGGACCAACCTGGGCTGAGAGGGACACTGTCCCAGCAGAAAAATGGCGACATACTTGATCAAATAAACTGCCCTGTGTCGGCATGGCACATACTCTGCGTGATAGGCGATTTAGAAGCAATTGTGCTTCTATCTGGTGTGGTGAAGGAAGACGTCACTGTACATACAAGTGAAACATTACTCAGAACTGTAGGAAGGCAGCCTTCCCATACCCGCCTTACCTGAATGCTTAATTGAGATTCCACTTCTCTCCTGCTCATGCATGTTTATGTTAAGTGTGACTGCTTGTATTTTTGCTTTTAAGTATAGCTCCTTGTCAGTCTGATCTTGAAACCTAGAGTGATTTGGGCGGATGTGTGCTTGATTATGTTTATCATGGACTTGTGAATGTATCTCCGTAAAGCGCCTAGGGCTTACATTGTGGGGATAGTGCGCTGTATAAATATTCTATATTATTATTATTACCTGTGCCAGTAAACTGCTCCTGCGCCTCCACACTCTGGTTCACCACCTCCTCAGAATTGATCTTGCTGGCCTCCTGGGGAAGACCCTGCTCTAGCGGGGTATCCAACGTGGTGAAATTAGATCTGATATTATCCAAGGGGGTGCTAGTGGACGGAATTGGTAGACTTTCCGAGAACTGTGACGCCCCAGGACTGTACGGTGTCCCGTGCCTTCGGATTTGACTGAAAGGTGGGAGGGGGGATGATGCCTGTGCGTGTGCCGCCGCTTCAGTGTCCGGAGCCAGCTCCATTTTGATGCCCGCGTTTGATGCATTGTTGATTCCCGGAAACACTGGGTGCCCGTCAAAGGACTTGGCTGGATCAGTAAGACCGTAATTGTTCTGAATTCCTTCAAAGCTGACTTGCTCTATTTTCTGTCTTTTCCTCTGATGATGATGGTGGTGATGTGCATTCACTAGTCCTGCTTGATGTGATCTAGGGGTATCCTGGAGACGATTTACTCCTCCAGTATGTGGCAACTGAAGGCGACTGTTCGCAGGGTGGGGGTGATCAAAATGAGGAGACATACGAATGGAAGCCTTTTTGTTGTGATTGGTATCTCTCCGTACATTCCGAAAGATTTGTTGAGGTGTGGGAAAATTTTCTCTCTCAGAGGGCGTGGCAGTACTGAAATCACAGAAATGGAAATAAGAAAGGATATGTGGTGAATGAACTTTTCATAACTAATGTCAGAAAGAAAGATCAACAACAGCAATAAAAAAGGATCACCATATATATATATGAGGCAGGCCAACAAAAATAGCCCTATAAGTTGTGGGGGAAAATGTAATCTGATGTTATGTGTTTAAATGCTATCATGATTTGAATAAAGATGGGCAGAAAATTTATGAAAAAACAAGAAAAAGCTTTGTTATCAGAGAGCAGGGATGCCCCATGGCCAAGAAAAAAACCCTGAACTCTCTGCGGTCGGCTTTAGTACCCCAAATAAATTGACAAAATAGGTAAGAAAATACAAAACACAATGAAGTGTTCTTGTGTAAAAGCTAAAAACCGGAGGCCTCGGAAAATCCCTAAAAACAGGATTTCCGGTTTTAACCGGAAAAAGGGCATTCCTGAGAGAGAGTGAGACAATCTCTTTAAGAACCAATAATAAAAAAAAAGACAACTTTTGGGTTTGATCTTATCATAGAAATTATAAAAAGAAACATTTAAGACCAAAGAAAGTAGCAATGGTTGAGAATTAATCATTTTCAATCACAACACTCATTACCCCAAATTGTGAGAAGTAACTCATTTCATCAAATTTTCCATCTATCTGCCCCATAGTGGCCACCACAGACTAGCCACTTTCATTTGCTCACATCTGCGTGCAAACCCTCTCTTCTCGCACCATACACCCTCCTCCTTGACTCTCTGCCTTTTCATCACCATGCCTTGCATGTGCTGCCACTTTCACACATGTACTCAAATATCATTAACTTTCGAATTCAAATTTTTAACTTCTATGTGATGACCTCGTTTTGAAGAGATTGAGCGATAAATGAAAGAAATTCCTAAACAATGCATGCTTTCTCTGAAATTCAATCTGCAAACTCAAAACCTCTTAACTTCCCTTTCCATGACCCTATGTGTCCAGAATAGTCCACAATTTCTGGCTAAATCAGCCCGGTGCATCTATAAATAAATCACCTAAACTAACTTACTAGTCCATACAGATAAATACAGAGGTCATGACTGTGGTTATCAAAGAGTTAGCTTTATCATACCATGCACATTTCTGGTGTGCGATGGAAACATGACATGTGGATTTATGACTCGTAATGAGAGAAAAGGATAAATATAAGTCCGAAATCTAACAGAGCTTGCTGACAGTACAATAACAGAGGCTGATACCTGTTATAAAGTGAGAACAAATACTCCAGCAGATTGTTGGCATCCAGGCAAGTGTCATGCATTGTGGACTCAAATCTTTGGAAGATGTCTCGACGCACCAAAATAGCTCCAAGCAGCTGCTCTGGATTTGAAGGCATTGTACTTGCCTTAAACAAAGAGAAAATAGGTACCATGTACAAAGAATGAAGCAGATCTACAAAACAGTTAACAAAATAACGTTAGCCACTACTGCTGAGAATGAAAGTAACAAAGACATTTCATCGAAGACTGACAATTTTCATACATTTCTTACGTTGTTGTTTTTTTTATTCCTATGAGTTGGTTTGTTTTTTAATCAACATCCCTTGCAACACTGTGAGGTCATATAAAGGATGGGCTACTTCGACTCTGCCTGTCAGGACCAACCCCGGATGAGAGGGACATTCTCTCAGCAGAAAAAATGGAGAAATACTCAATCAAACAAACTGTTCTACGCGGGCCTCAAACTCACATCCTCTGCGTGATAGGTGAAGCGCCTAACCATTACACCACAAATGCAGGTTATATTCCTATGAGGTTACATATACAAGTGCCCCAAGTCTGCCACTCATCATCCCAAACATAATGGCTGAGTCAAGCCCCCCCCCCAAGTACAACCCCCCTTAATTAAATGATCTAATGGGAAAAACATTTCAAATTCCCGGACATCTTGTACTAATCAAGCAGTAAAGAGCTTTCCTTCGGTTCACTATCTTGCATTCAACAAAGTGCACGACAGTTATCAATGAAAAATAAATAAATTTAAAAACCATTGTTTCCATGTCCCATCTCTAGCCTTTCATGTGAGCCCAAAATTCATTCTAGTAGAAATATAGCAAAAGTCTTGTCAGCCAAAGTCTCCAAATTAAGATAAATAGATCAGCCCCTCAAATGAGCTCACATCTTTGTGAGGAACGGTATCTAAACATAACATAAAGATTATTGACCATTATCTCCTCTTACCACTTTCTGCATTCCTTGCACAGCACCCGGTGTCCAACACAAGCCAAGCATCCTGCAGCCGCTCAGCAAAGAGACTGTCTGATTTCAAATAAAAATCTTGAAAATGTCTCTGAAGCTGCAGTCCAGTAGAAAAAAAAAAATATCCACTCAAAACTAATGTAGAAGAAATGAAGACCAGCTCTTCAAATATCCCACTTGGCGGATGATTCCAGCTGTCTCACAAGGACATGTGTGAAGGTCATTGTATGGATTCTATGTCTCCAAATACCTGTCCCAGAATCTGTGAGAAAAAAAAGATGAAGAGAACAACATTAAATTTTTCATTCAAGTCTACCTCACCCTCACATTCATAAAGGTCGATGACCGTGACCACCCTTTTCCTCTGCCGTTTTCGTTTTCTTCTAAAAAAAGACAGTGCGCTCACTCACAGAACTGTCTCTGCGCTGGATTTTTAGCTTAATTGCATACCACTTCCTTTGATCAACCATCGTCTGCTAGCTTCCGAGCATCAGGAGCGGCACAGTACAATCCGAGGTATCTTTTGTATTACTCTTCTGTAATTTTGTAAGTTGGGCTGAAAGCATCAATCTTTTTTGTTTAAAATGGTTGACAACTCTGCGCCTCGTCCATCTTCTCTCTGCTTCCAGCTATCTGCCCTATAGTATCCACTACAGACTAGCTAGTTTCATTCGTTCACATCTGTGTGCAAACCCTCTGTTCCCATACCATACACCCTCCTCCTTTACTCTCTGTCTTTTCATCACTATGCCTTGCATACGCTGCCACTCTCATCGCACCATGCGTGTTCTCTTTCTCTCATTCTGCCTGTGCGCTGCATCTAGGGTCATGGTATCAGCGCGGGGACGGGCAATGATTACTCACGTAACCTACTTGATCTTATAGATCTACATGTAGTATTAGTAGACTACAACATGTAGTTCAATAATAATAGATAAAATTCTTGAGTGATGGGTCTGTAAAGTATAGGCGACGGGTTGAAAATCAGAGATTAGTTTCTTATTCTTTCCCTGACATTTTTTTTTTTTAAATCTGAATTTTGGGAGAGAAATGCTTATTTGCTGAATGCACATCATTTTCTGGAAGAATTACGGAACGAATCCGGAATAGTAGGCATGTCTGAATAGGCCTACCTAATCAAAAAGAGGGATTCAAACCTTCTTTTAAATAGCAACAATATGGCAACCACTCAAATAACACAAAAAAATAAGATTTTTATATCAGACGCCACGACCTAACAGGATGATCCAGATCAACACAGCCGACCGATAAATACAGGGTATCGATATTACCGAATAGTGTTCGATTCTTCTGGGCCTGGGGCAACCAATGAAAAAGCGAGGGTATCTAATTTGATGCCTCTCTAGCTTAAAACAAAGTTGGCCCTGTTAAAGTCAACAAAGTAACCAACATCATATATCTAGGTTGCTCCAGTTTTCGCCCACATAAGAACGCGTGGGAATACAAAGTTTAACTCTTGATTTCCATTAGGTGGGCGAGAAAGGGAGCTGGGCAAAAATTGCAGCACATGAGATATAATTATAATAACCGTACCTTGTCCTTACAGTATTGCAAGGGGCACAAAACCAAAACCATTTATTTACAACAATAAGGCCATAACTTTTCATCCCCAGGCCAAGCCCCAACATTTTTTCTTCTCTGTCAGAGAACATCATTATTCACCTAGTCTTGAGTCTACTATAATTCATTATGAAATATGGTTTTGAATGATAAAAATAAAAAGTTTTTAAAAAGGGCACAAATTTCACCAAAAATTAGCGGCGCTTTTTCATTTGTTACCCCAGGCCCAGAATCAACAATTATTCGGTAATATCGATACCGGGTATTTATCAGCAGTCTAAAAGATAGGCTACAATGATGGGAAAATTGTATAATACCGAACCACTCGAACGGGGTGGGGGGCTTTTAGGGGGCAGGGGAAGGGGTGGGGTGGGGGTTCAGGGGGGTCTCCCCCCTGACACACAATAAAGAACAGAGACCGATAAATACCGGGTATCGATATAGCCAATTATTATTACCAAATATATCTGATTGTTCGATTCTGAGCCTGGGGTAACAAATGAAAAAGCTCCAAATTACCTGATGATGGGCCCACTCAGAAGACCCAGAAAATTATCTACTCTACCTCTGTTCTGATTTTACAGTCACAGACAAGTGGCCTACTACACAACACACACAGGTCAGGGTCAGGAGTAGTGGGCACCGGAATGCAATCATCAGCAGGCCATTCAAATGATTCATGCAATAAAAATGCCGTTGTTTAAAAAGTTATTATATCTAGGTTGCCCCAGTTTTCGCCCACCTAAGAACGCGTAGGAATACACAGTTTAACACTAGATTCCCATTAGGTGGGCGAGATTTGGCACTGGGCGAAAATAGCAGCACAAAAGATATTTAATATTTATAATGCCCGCTAGAGCATGGCGTGATGAATATGCGCTTGAGTAGGATCTCAATCAAATATTGATACACATTCGTACACAACTCAAGAAACACCCGGTTCAGCTGACTGATGAGGGAATTAGCCTACCTACTAATCGGTCATACGCTAACTACACACACACAGACTTGGGAATCAGTCAGCAGCGCAATGTTTTTCATTTTCAATTTCTGTCCTTTTCGGTTTCGGCTTGAGCGCCATACTATGGAGACATACAATTTGACGGGCGACCCGAATGAAAAGGGGAACCTCGGATAGTGCTTCTCACCTGATCTGAGGAGAAGTATTTGCTTTTATGTTGGCTTGCAATCAAGATAAAACACAAAATTCACAATCACATTGTTTTGAATGTGGCTTGCAAAAGCTTTGCTTGCACAGACCGGAAGTAAGTCTTCATGGGAGGAAATGGTAGAAAAAAAATAAGCTTGTTGAGTGTGTGATTCCGTACACAAAAAGTATAACACAATCAGATTGTCGTTGTTGTTGACGTTGCTAACGTCCTTGAGTTTTTCTTGATGTAACTTGTTTGTTTGTTCAGCATCTCAGTTGGAGAGCCATCCTCACCTCCATCTCTTTCCATACTAATAATACTATTTTGTAGTAAAACAATGAAGGCATATATACTTTCTTAGCAAGGACTTGCAACAAAATATAGCCCAGATCCTAGATGATGAAGACTACATGTCGCATATTAATTATCTAGAGATTTTTTTGTGCACCTATCTGAGTTTCTCCAGTTTCGCAAGGCCTTGAATAGATCTAGACCTGGATTAATTTGGCTAAAAATATAGCCATTGGATAAGAGATGAGCTTCCTTAGGTCTGTACAAGAACAAGGGCATCATTAAAGCTGTAAATGGGATTATGATTAGTTTCGTATCTAAAGTGCCTCATATTTTTTATTTTTTAATACATGTACTTTCGATATCAAATCCTAGCCGGAAATCAGTTGAACTTGCCGCAAGTTGCACCACGACGACAAAACGGGTCTTCTCTGACTCTACATTCTAGATCTAGTCTTTGAAGATTCTCCAGTCAAACTCGACCCTTTGTGAAATCTAGAAATGTCTGAGGAGCAAGCATCTATTCCTTTGATTGCAGTAACAGCTGCAGTTGGTGCAATCGTTTTACTTATCACTTTGTTATGCAATGTTTTGCGCAAAGACAAGTCTGATGAATCAGATGATGAGTCGAAAGAAGAGAAAGGTAAATAAACAAAAATAAAACCGGAGCAAAGATTCCTACTCACACACTGACAACTGCGCCTAGATTCTAGGTTGCTCCAGATTTTGCTAAAACAACCATAGCTGACTTTGGTTTGGCGCCTTGTGGGAGGATAGTCCTAACCTAACGCAATCCAGCCAGAAGCACCAACAAATTCTTCACCCTAAATTACTCTAAAATTCTGCTCAAAACTAAAACTAAAAACTATAACTTATCCAGACTGAGAACGGCTCCAACCAAGATGTAGCCTAAGTTGTAACTAGAAATTATGCTAAAATTACTGCATTCTATTGATTTCTAAGTCTGCAACAAGCTTGAAAAAACACCAGTTGATGGTTTGCAAGTGAGTTTTCTCGCTGTCATTACTGTTTAAAACCAACAAATTATCACAGTCTTGCATTCAGTTTCAGTTCCTCCATCTGGGGGGTTGCCGCCCCTTATTACTCCTTGTTTCCACTGTTGATACTGGGGGTATTGTTCGAAATTTCTTCCGCAACTAGTTTAGCACTTTTCCTGTTCTGATCCACCAAGCAGATCGAGTCAAGAAAAGTGCAAAATTAATAATTGAATCTAAATGTCTCTTCGTAACCAACACAGTACAACACAGTTGCCAATAGACACTTCAGATGAGGTATAGGGTTAGGCCAAGTCAGGGTTAGGGCTAGAGTGCGGGTTAGAAGATTTAGACACTAGCCCAACTCTAATCCTTACATTGCTTTCCTTTCTCATTGTACTGACCTGATCTGCTTGAATTCTACCCTTTAAGCCTTTTGCCATTTGGTTAGTTACATCAGTCATCAGTTCCTGCAGGTCCAGTAACTCAATTATAGTAATTAGGCGTAAAAGTAAAAAGGTAAGCTGGCGTGAGTTATAAAGGAGAAAGGAGTTTTAAGTTTGGTTTGGTTTTGGTTTAATGCCCCATGCAACTCTGCAAGGTCATTTACGAGACGGGACCTCCGAATTTTACGTCCATCTCCGATAGGACGGGGGTCGGAGCCATGAAAACTTCGAAAAAATCCCGGGAT
>JAUKPP010248416.1:0-23119 GCA_032273245.1 Phyllaplysia taylori | reverse complement strand
GAGAGAGAGAGAGAGAGAGAGAGAGAGAGAGAGAGAGAGAGAGAGAGAGAGAGAGAGGCTTGGTATTTCTAATACTGCATATTGTCTTAGTCCATGTTGGATTTGTGGATGTTGTCATTTCTCATTGTAATATGATGATACCAAAGTCAGAGATCAATAAACATTCTGATTCTGTTTCTTTTGGTTTGATTACCAGCTTTGCGTCCCCTGCAACACTGTAAGGTTAATTAAGAAACGGGATACTTCGATCCTGCCTGTCAGGGCAAACCTCGTTTGAGGGGGGGAAATCCCAGGAGGAAAAAAAGCAGATCGCCCCTGGCTGGGACTGATCTCGGGTCTTCCGCATGACAGGCGAAGAGCCTAACCATTACTGATGAACTAATCAACTAGTCTTTTTCTATCGGTTATGTTTCGGTGTCGACTCACGTAGATCAGGTTGACGAGGACCAGCAAGGGGATCTGGACCAGACACACCTGTATGGCCGTGGAACATCCGATCTCAATCCTGTGGAGAAGCAAGAGATAAATTCAATTTACTTTTGTCACTAAAAACTGCCAAGGACGACCACTCATTGTCCAGGAGAAAAGTGATTGTCTTTGACAGGTGGTGCGTCTTGGGAAATGTTATTTAGAAAAGCAAATGCAAGGAGGGAAATGGGAAGTGGTCATTCATACAGGTCGTCGTCTTGGACAGGTGGTTGCTGGGGTAGATTCGACTGCATGATCTACATGGGCCTCACCAAAGTTTGGAGAAAGTTCAAGACAGCCCTGAGTTCAGGACTTGTAGTAAACAATACAAGCACAAATAGAATTTCCACCCCTTAAACGGCAACAAAGCATACTATCTTGCTAACAACCAAAAAACATTTCATGGTAAGTAAATAAAGGGTTGAAGTGTTAGTGTATTTTTGTTTTCTGTTTTACATCCCTTGCAATACTTTAAGGTTAATTATTATTGAGGGACAGACTACTTCGACCCTGCATGTCATGGGCAACCCAGGCTGAGAGGGATGGGTCCGAGAAGAACGACGCAGATGCTTCTCTCCTTGTGGGAATCGAACTGGGGGTCTTGTGCTGATTGCCTAACCATTACACCAAAGGGACTAGTTTCCAACAAGACAACACCGAGTTGTTCAGGACATGTGGTCACCAATTAAAGCGCAAAAGATATTTCCTCCTCTGCTGCAGAAACAAAGCACTCTTTGAACTAATTATTTCTTTTGGTTTGGTTTGGTTACCAGTTTTACGTTCGTTGCAACACTGTAAGGTCATTTTAAGAGGCAGGCTACTTCAACTCTGCCTGTCAGGGCTTAAACCAGCTGAGAGGAAAAAAATCATGGCAGAAAAAAACGCTGGATCATCCACGCATGGGATCGAACTCAGGCCTACCAAATGACAGGCAAAGAGCCTAATTATTACATCACAGGGCCAATTTATTTCTCGTGTAAACAGCCAGAAACCATTCCATGGCAAGCAATGGGGGAGTAAACATATCAAACAAATCTGTAACAGTTCCTC
The DNA here is from genome assembly GCA_032273245.1 of Phyllaplysia taylori. Taxonomy (NCBI): domain Eukaryota; kingdom Metazoa; phylum Mollusca; class Gastropoda; order Aplysiida; family Aplysiidae; genus Phyllaplysia; species Phyllaplysia taylori. Next base: position 21,601 of record JAUKPP010248416.1, on the reverse strand, counting down.
AAGAAGAAAAAGTTCTTACCCAAGATTGACGTTATTCTGTAGAGCAAACTGGACTCCATTGACGACCTCTGGCAGCTCAGACACCAGCGACAACATTGTCACCCCGATGAAATACTGGAACAGAGCACAGTGGACATGAAGTAAAAATTTATGACTAACAGTCATACAGGACCTTTTCAGTTTGTTAGTTTTGGATGGGTTTTTTAACTTAACATCCCCTGCAACACCGTACGGTCATACACGGGACGAGCTACTTTGGCCCTGCTTGTCAGAACCAACCCAGGTTGAGAGGGACGAATCCCTGCGGAGGAATGCAGATCATCCGCACATGTGATTATACCCAGGTCTTCTACATAATAGGCAAAGAAACTAACAACTACACCACAGATGCTTGTTATTTCCATTTGGTTCTATAAGAAGACAAATAAACTCATAAAAAATCAATTGGAACTTGGACAGCACAAGAAGAAGACTATAGAGGTATAAAAGACAGACAAAAAAGAAGGGAAAGCTGCCATAGCATTCTAGCACCCTTTCAAACACCTTGACACTATAATTTTAGCAAGTTGCAAATTAATAACAGTGTTGAGGGTTTTTATTACTGCGACAAAAATTATGGAAATAAAAGAAAATCTAAAGAATTTATTGGCAAAGCTGACCACAGCTCCACATAAAGCCAGCCACCAACTATTGGCAGTCCGATCTGTGAAGTGAAGTTGGGTATTTCAGAATAATAATAATAAAATGCATTTTATTGCCCATTTCCATTTCTAAAAAATGCTCAATGCCCATTACGGTATTTTCACATTTGAAAAACTTCATGACAAAGGTGTAGACATAAACACGTGCAAATACATTATGTAATTTATCATAAATTTCTTTGTAAAAAAAAACAATTATAAATCTTCCTATGATGCCATCAGTCTGAAACCCCATCCACTAATCCCCCTGGATTGTACCCATGGATGAAAGCAAGTTCATGGGCCTAAACGTGAAATAAAAATTTCGAATGAATGAAAACCGGCAAAAAGACACCTGTGTGATACTTAATGCTCGACACCTCATTACTTTTTTTAAACTCTACGTCCGGCAATTTAAAAACAGGCAGGTTCCATCGCCGAAATAAAACACAGTGACTTGAAATTTATCCTTTGATAGCACCACACAATCATTCCCTTTTGTTGGTAAGCTACGTCCTCATGTTCACTCAAGCCGGCAGACAACCTGGCAGAATGTTTCAAAAGCCGGCATATTCCAGCGAGCTTTCACCCATGATTGTACCTCTGAGATGCCGGAAGTCTCCAACAAAGGCTGTATGTTCTCCGAGATGAGGTCGGCACAGAGAGCAATGGCCACAGCACACAGCAGTAGGATGATGGTGCTCTTGGTGCGAGACCACTGGGCTACTCCGCCATGACCTGGGGAAAATTGGGATTTCAGTTATGAAGCATTCATATTGCACTGTTTGGTTTGGTTACCAGTTTTACGTCCCCTGCAACACTGTAAGGTCATTTAAGAGACGGGCTACTTTGACCCTGCCTGTCGGGACCAACCCGGGCTGAGAGGGAAAAAATCCCAGCAGAAAAAAACTGATTGTCCGCGATCAGGGATCAAACCGGGGTCTTCCACATGACAGGCGAAGAGCCTAACCATTACACCACAGCACCGGTGGGAAAAATTGGATTTGAGTTATGAAACATTCATATTGCTCTGTGACGTAATGGTTTGGCTTTGCGTCCATCAAGCAGAAGATGTGAGTTCAAGGCCTATGTGGGGCAATTTGTTTGATTGAGTCTATCTCAATTTTCTGCTGAGACAATGTCCCTCTCAGCCCACGTTGGCCCTGACAGGTAGGGTCTAGAAGCCTGACTCTTAAAAGACCGTACAGTATTGCAAAAGAAATTAAGGCGAAATCAAACCTAAATATTTAAACCAACTAAAGTGAACTCCTTTCAGCATGATCAGCTAAGAGCCAGGGCTAAGGATGATGGGTTTTCATCACATCACATATCCTGGGAAAGTGAGTTAGAGAACGAGTGAGTGAGTGAATGACTGCCCCCAGAAAAACATAATAATGATCGTGATATAAACCTAAAAAAGAGTTGTATAAACGTGAAAATGTATATAAACCTTTTAACTCTTTCACTACAAGGTATCTAATATCAGATGCAAGCAATGCCATTTTGGCTCTGGAGCGTCCAATATTAGACGCTGGCCATGTTTTGTGTTGGTTGGAGCAGATAGGCAAGCGTTTAATGTCAGATGCTTCTCAGCTACTGTAAGGGCCCCCATCCAAACCCTGAGATTGTTTTCAAGACCACAAATTTTTTTGTTAAGACCCCTATTCGTGGAGAAAATAAAAACCTATTTGGTCATAAAAAGCTAGATGAGAAAGAGATTAAAGTCACATGTAAAGTTTGGCATATTTCCTTAATTGAATAAGTAATCATTGTTTAGTGTAAAGAGTTCAAAAAGAAAATCTATAGGCCCCCTATTACTATTACAATAAAATGCTTATTATACCTTTGATGCTCTACATTATTGCCATCAGTTGATTACATCATTCAAATTTTAAGACATTTTGTTTTCCCTGACTTCTTCACGACTTCATGACCCATCACAAATTCCCGACTTTTTCCCAATTTCCCGACCCGGTACAGTGTGATTGCTTGCATCTAATAGTGGACGCCTCGTTATGAAAGAGCAAAGTAACAGCAATTCATTGTATACAAGAGGATTTTGACACAAAAAAAATCCCTGTCTAGGTGGCCAAAAAAATTCAATAGGCAAAGAGTTCCCAAGTTATGAGATGGTAGGCCTCAAACCACCCCCTCCCCAACCCAATCCCCACATCCCTATCTACCTACCCCTGGTGACATTCTCCTCCTTAAGCTCTCTCTCAAACTCTTCAAACACGTGGGACGAGTGCGTCTTCATGGTGTACACCAGTCCGATGATGTAGGCGATGGGCAGGATGAAGGAGATGGCGTAGACGAGGGGTTGGATGTGCTTCTTGTACAGAGTACGGTCGCCATGGAGACCATGCTGAGGAGCGTAAAAATAGATGAATGACTTCCAACTGAAAAATCGGTTGCTGCCTCATATTTAGTATCATTGCAAAAGTGCAGGTTTGTTAGGTTGAGAATTATCTCAATCACAGTTGAGTAGTAGAAATGGATCACATATATGACCACAAGCGTACTGTTCAAGAGGTCACTCTTCAGCATTTCATCAACTCAAAGAGGTTAAAAACCTCTTCTCTTTACCTTAAGTAGTCACTCTTCCCACCCTAAAAGATGTACCGAACATGTTCATTTGTAAGATGACATGTATATTGTAACATAATACTATTATGTGTCCATTTATTTGTTACTTCCCTTGATCTGATGTGTTTTATTGTCACCCCCTATTTGTGTCTGCGCGCCGCCCTATCCTTGTGGCGTATCATTCCCGTGAGTACTTTGTCGTGAGTCGTGAGTTGTTCTCCTACCTTGTCAGTCAGTCTTGTTCCTGTACTCTGTGTCGATCGGTTGTGTCCATGTCCAGTGCTTATCTACGTATTAAAACATGTGACTACACTGTGCGAATTAGTGTTTCCTATTTCGTGTTTCCTACATGTTACATATATAAGCCATGGTAGACTTTACCCCTTGCAAGTGATGCTATTTCTGTTGCATGTATAAGACGGAAAGAAAAAAAAAACTCAATATAGAACAAGAATCTTGGTTCCAGTAGAGCACATCTTAAAATCCAGGGATAGTCAGGAAAACTACCGTTAGCAGCAGAGAGAAAAAACAAGACCCTGTCTTCTGTTACCATCACAAGAGAACACACGTATGTCACTGGCATAACCGTAAAGAGGCGCCATGAAGGGTCATGGCCGCTTCATTTTTCCAGAGACCTATCATCTGTAAATATAAACTGCGCTTTGCGTTGTCATTGACTGAGGGGAGGATATTGATTTTTCAGGAATATTGGGTGCATAAAACCCAGGCAGACTTCAATGGCTGGGGTCAACAAGTCAACAAGTGCAAATTTTCTATTTTAAAATAATTTCATTAATGTCGATATCAAAATAATCGTGCATGTTGTGTCAAAATATGAGCTCCCTGCAACAAATAGTAGGCCTACTTAAGTAAGAAGTTGCAATATATCGACAGGGCCTCATTGCTACAGTCACTATTGTGGACATGAGAAAGTTTTTTGGCCTCCTGTATAATTTCAAAATGGCGCTTGTCGGCTTGTTGCCCCTAGCCATCAACTTGAACACTCAAACATTTGTAAGAAAGCTCACTTCTTATACATAAGCATATATATATGGTAACTTTTTTTTCCCTCACCAGACTTTGTTCACACTGCTGACAGATGAAGCCCTGCGTGTCGTTGATCATCATAGGCTGGGCAGTCGAGTCCACAGGCTGAATTGCTATTTGTTCAAACACCTTCTCACAACCTTGACAGTGAAGGCTGCCGAAGATCTTGGAGAAGATTGTAGGGGCAAAAACTCCTGAAACACAAAGGATAAATTGTTTTGTTGATGTTTTCTGGCAACATTTAAATATCGTCACTGTCCTCCACAATGGCATAAATCAGACTTGTGCAACATTTTAATATTTATATCACTGGGTTAAGGAGAATGAAAGCTGTTGTAGTATACAGGTGTATTTGAAATAAAAATGCAGCAATAGCGATTTGAAATATATTCATTGATCTAAAATAGAGTAAACTATTGCATGACTAAAAACTACATCTTTTTCTTGAAATCTCAGAGTACCCAAAAGTTAATTATCATAGAGCAGTGAGGATATGAGGATGTTATGCTGGGAATAAAAGAGGTTATACATTAAAAAAAACATGTTGGAAATAGCACATGTACATTTACAAATATGATTTGCCTTACAAAAGTTGTTTTTCCCCAACAAAAAATGCAAAGCAGTTATAACAATATACACCAGGTAAGGTCAGGAAATAAATGCATAAAAATTGTCTCTCTTGGAATGCAGCAGACAGAGAAATTGTGTTAGGTGTTATGTAGTCTATGACCGAGTCATGGGCCTGGAATAATGCTCTGCATTTTGGATCTTGACCATCTGTTTTCCAGAGCTTTTGTTTTAACTTCTCCTATATGACCATGCCAAATTTCTCATCCGAGATCAACAAACATTCTGATTCTGATTTTTCTTTCTCATTTTTTTATCAGAATCCAGGTCATAAAAGTCACCCAGAAAAAGGATGAATTGTTTGTTTCATTGCTTTCTTACAGAACTGATGACAATGTAAGGCCCTCTAAGAAATCTATACAGCATTGTAAGATCGATGTATGTGGTTGTTAAGACAACATAAATTTGTAAAGTGAACAGAAACTTCAAGGCTTTGAGAGAACTCACCAACAATAGCAACAAAGAGGAGCGAGGCACTGATACTGGCAGACCGTGGGTTGAACCTCTGAGTTCTGAATTTGAAGCCTCCGATCACCATGGACATACCCTGCAGAAATATGAACCATCATCCGATTATTAATTATTAGGATATCATACTGGAGATACAAAAAAAGGTAGGTATCTTAGGCAAACAATGAACGGGTTGACTGCCAAGCTCTGAATCCTGCAGGGTCATGGAATATGAAGGATATCACGCTGGAGTTACAAGGGATTGGTTTGGTTTGTTTTGGTTTGGTTACCAGTTTTAAGTCCCCTGCAACACTGTAAGGTCGGGCTACTTCGACCCTGCCTGTCAGGGCCAACTGGGCTGAGAGGGAAAAAAATCCCAGCAGAAAAAAAAAAACAGGTCGTCCGGTTTCGGGATCGAACCAGGGTGGCCACAGCGCCAGTAGTTACAAGGGAGTCAATATCCTACACAAAAAAAAAAACTGCTGATAAAATATTTATGCAATCAAATGCAATTTACTTTACAACAGTCATGTATTTTCCAGTAAAAACGTGTTGGCACCTATTAGAATAAAGCTGCCAGGTGCAAAAATGTTAGAACTGCTAACAAAATACATACAAACTTTGACATTTACCAGACGATCATTTCATTCAAATTTGAAGGTTGCGTAAGGAAATACTCACAGGAATAAACAGAATGCTGCACAAGATTGCCCCTGTTGGTGGAAATAAAAAGAAAGAAATCACATAGTAAGAAAGATATGTTTTTAAAAATGACAGTTTTGGTTCATTTTGGTTTAATGCCCCTCGCAACACAGTAAATTCATTTACGTCCGTCTCTGGTGGGATGGGAGTCAGAGCCATGAAAACTCCGAAAAAATCCCAGTGAACCTCCAAGGATTTGAACCCGTGACCTTCTCATTTGTACACGGGCGCACTACCCCTCGACAACAGATGCCCCCTTAACACTTAAAAGTTAAAGAAAGAAATTTGGCAACAATTTCAAAAGAATCTTAAGTGAGAGACAACGGTAATGGAGATAAGTAAGTGCAGATAGAAGAAAGAGACAAGGGATACAATAAAATCACAATATAGAAGGGCCATCTTCTTCTTCTTCAGGTACCAAGTCCGAAACCAATCTACACTATCCTGGTCTTTTCGAGTCACCGATCCATTTTTATCGGGGATAACATGCCTGTACAGTCCCGGGGTTCAAACCCACAACCATTGGCATGAGAGGCAAACACCATAGCCTCTAGACCACGAGAGCCCCCACAGATCTATTCTGTCTTGGTGTTTTGGTTTGATTACCAGTTTTACATCCCTTGCAACACTGTAAGGTAATTTAAGAGACGGGCTACTTTGCCCTGCCTGTCAGGGCCAACCCGGGCTGAAAGGGAAAAAATCCCAGCAGGAAAAAAACAGATCGTCTCCAATCGGGGATTGAACTCAGGTCCTCCGCATGACAGGCGAAGAGCCTGACCATTACACCACAGCGCCGGTCTGTCTTGGTGTGAGCACCAACCTGTGAGGGAGGACTTGACCAGCTCCTGGTAACACTCCTGTCCTGTGTCTTGGCCTTTCTTCAGCATGATGATAAACAAGATGACTTCCACTGCCGAGCCAAACGTGGCATTCAGGATTGCACCGACCGCAAAACTACTCTGGGCTGAAATGCTGAGGGAAATATCAAAAGAATTATTATACCACGCACCCAAAATGATTTGGGGCTTCAGTTTAAGATGACTTTTTTTCCCCATATAGAAAACAAACAGTAAACAAACAACCTTGGTTCATTTACAAGATAAGTACAGCTATGAACAAAGATGGAAATGTTCAAAGTGAAATTATACACGTGTGTGCGTATAAATGAATAAGGTTCTGGTTGGTTGTAGCTTACAGCCCCCCGTAAACCACAAAAAAAACAGGACCTTTAATTTTCACCTCCATTTCTACAAAGAATCAAATCCTTGGGATCTTGCATTTCGCTAACAAATTCTCCCGAACTGCCTGTCCCCACTACCCTATCTAAAACGTCACAAACCTTAATTATAAACAAAAAAATATTTTGAAGTAACTCCCAAAATTTGTAATAAACTGTAATGTATATTCAAATGTTTGTCAACTTCAGCACTTCTCAATAATCTACAGCATATTGATTGTATCATATTAATAAAAATCAATCTCCATTTTCACCGGAATTATTTTTTTCATAAAATATCCATCCCATTTCTTAACCATAAAGATAAAAGGCAAAAACATATGAGTTATTCAGCACTAACAAGCACAGGTTCGTATATTGCTTTGACCTAGAGGTAAAATCTCACCTGGTGATGGCCATGCCAATGTAGTAGGTGAGGGGAATGATGGCTAAAACACTCAAAATGCATTTCTGAAACACACAAACAAATTTGTATCATTCTTTAGTGAAATTCGCTCTCCCAGAATTGTAATTTTTAAGTCACTGACATTGAGCACTGCTGTGACAGAAAATTGAGAGCATCATAAAGGCCACAAAGATTGGAAGGTTTTGGCTTGATTACCAGTTTTATGCCCCTTGCAACATTGTAAGGTGAGTCAAGAGACAGGCTACTTCGACCCTGCCTGTTAGGGCCAACCCGGGCTGAGCTGAGAGGGATGAATTCCAGCAGAAAAGCACAGATCATCCGGACAAGGGATCGGACTTGGATCTTCCCCATGATCAATCAGCAAATAGCCTAACCGTTCTGCTACGTCACCACAGGTGCTTGTCAGATTTAAAGCATTATAGACTTCTTTCTTATCATGTAGACAGTTTGCAACTTAAGTCTGTTGAGGTTCTGAGGCACTATTGATACTCTAGGTCATTTCAGCATCAGGAAATAGAAAAGGTCAATATAACAGCACTGAGACAGAAGGAGCGGACCACACAAGAACACCCACCAACCGCAAGTTTGCAACTTAAGGATACCATGAACAGAAAGTGGAAGCACAGTACACTCTTTGCTCTATGAGAACTCTTATCAACTTAAGGTGGGTAACATGCTTGTTTCTTCCCATTTACTAAAATGAAGATGAAGATTGATTTTTGGTTGTAACATCGAGATGTCATGTAGGGGCAGGCTACTTCCAGCCCTCCAGTCAGGACCTATCCAGGCTGAGTGGGGCACAACATCCCAGCAGAGAAACGAAAATGTTCATCCAACATGGGATAAAACTCCCATTCTCTGCGTGATAGGCGAAGAGCCGTAACTATTATACCACAGACATCCCTAAGAGGAAATGAGGGAGAAAAAGAGAGATAATAATGAGAATATTGACAAAAGTTATGACCATGACTTTAAATTCAAATATCTGCTTACTACTATACATAAAAACCAGCAGGAAAACTTACCGTAACACCGTCGATGTCCTCGACAGCATAACCCAAGGTGATGGAAATGATGACAAATATCAACAAATCTGGTCAAATTCAAGGACAAATACAAAGTTAATTGATCTTCTTTGCACCATTCCATGATCAAAGCAGATCATTTTACAAAAACTCGAAAGGAAACAAGCACCCTGAAAAAAAATTCTTATTTTTCAGAACCATCGTAATACTAGTAATAATAATGATAATGGATTGCATTTATGTATTGTATATCCTTGCTTGAAAGGGTGCTCTATGCGTTCTACAGTCATTATTACCAAAGCAGACCAAAGTCAATCAGAAATCTTCTCAACTTCCTGAGAAGCACATTGTGCAAGCTGCCATTTTACAAGTGTTCAAACACTAACATACGTACAAGATCACTTTGCTACAACTCAAAAGGAAACAACAACCCCTAAAAATTCTTGTTTTTCAGAACCATTGTAATACTCGCACTGGATAGCACAAGAAAAAAGCATTCTCTAGAAAATGATGAAGATGTTCAGTGTTAAAGCTACATAGCTGAAACTTTAAAAGAAAAACTTTATTAACAGCTAAAATTCCACTCTATATTTCAGAGGTTAAGCTTCATCATAATGTTCAAGATGAGAAGAAAAAAGAATCATATGATATTGCCCTTGCAACACTTTAAGGCTATTCAAAGAAACGACCTCCAAATCTTACACCCATCTCAGATAGAACAAATTTTGTAGCCATGAAATCTCTAAAAACGTCCTGGTTAACCTCCAAGGGTTCAAACCCGGGACCCCTACATTGAAACCAGGCATTTCACCACTAGCACTCGGCCGCAGAGGCCCCAACACAAGAAGACAAGAAAGTGGAGCAGAAAGGATACTGGCTAAGATGACATTGACGCCATCAATCGTGTACTTGTAGTAATAAAAGTTGACACTCTGGTGGGAATACATGATGATCTCACTCAGGCGTCCGTTTGTGTCCTGAAACAAGAAACCTTTCATGTATAATTATGAACATTTCCAAAAGCAGATGTGGACACAGGAATAATTATCTAAAACACAATGATAAACCTAACTTTGTATTGCCCAGTTTTAAGATAAGAGAGGACAGTAAGCAATGAGTTATGTAGCCAATATTCCCATCTTGATTTTACTATGTTTGAGTACACATCATAAAGACAGCTCAAAAGAGATTTTGATGAGAAAGAGACTAAAAGTTTTTGTAGACACTTTCACCTCCAAATTGTGGGTCATGATGTATAAATAATTCTATCGTTAACATACACCCAAAGCAATAACAGATAGATTCTACAAGTAAAAGTCTAAATTTATTTAAAGTGATTTCATTCTGACTTCCTCAGCACCCACTACCCAAAGCTTTAACCCGTTTTATCAATGAACATTACAAAGCCTGCACTACGTTTTGCAATATGATGTAAATAAATATGCAGCTAAACAATAATAATAATAATAATGGGGTGCATTTAGAGTGCACATCCCCTTTCAAAAGCAGGCTCTATACACTTTACGATCTATTATTACCCCGACAGACCAAAGTTTTTCAGAAACCTTCTCAACTTCCTGGGAAGCATACGGACAAGCTGCCATTTTATAATATGTAATGTAAAAACAGTATGTAATCAAACAAATCTGTAAATGTTGTTTCTTTTAGGAGGTAGGGCAGATAAAAATTTTGAACTTCAAGGTCCTTATGTATTTTCTTACCACTGATGCCTTTCCTGAGTAATCAAGATGTACTTCGTCGGGAGGCAAAAACAATATTTTGGTCAAAGTTTTGCTGTTCAACTGAAATCAAATTAATAAAATTCATACTGACTGACATAAAAACAAATCATGAATGCATAAAAATTCCCCTAAAATAAAAAGATATTAATTATTTCATAACCTGTTTTGTCAAAACAAAGCTGACATTAAAATATAATTCTTGGCATTCTACAAAGAGCTAAAAAAAAAAAGAAAAATTCAATATAAGTTATTCCAAGCAAGTGATGGACACAAAGACCCATTTCGCTGGCTGGATGCAACAACCCAACACGCGCCAATTAAGAGAGTGGTTTTGTACCCAGCCAGCAATTTGTAAGACACTGAAAAAGAATTTTTTTTTAAAAAGGACTAAAATTCTAAACATAGGGCAAATGCAGTATTAATAACACAGTGAAAGGGAATCAATGGTAGTAAATCAATTATAATAACTGAAAGGTAAACTTGCCTTTTTATCCTAACTAAAAACTACACCATTGTTTATATATCACCACTTCAAAGAGCACTGGATTGGTTACCAGTTTTACGTCCCCTACAACACTGTAAGGTCACTTGAGAGACAGACTACTTCGTTCCTGCCTGTCAGGGCCAACCCAGGCTGAGAGGGAAAAAATCCCAGCAGAAAAAACGCAGATTGTCCACATACGGGATTGATCTCGGGTCTTCCGCATGATAGGTGAAGAGCCTAACCATTACACCACAGCGCCGGTAGGAGAAGGTAGGGAGATAACATACACAAAAGAAAATGTCAAATGTTCATGTCTAGTGCGGGGAGTATTGTGTTACATGTCACCACAGGAGGGCATTCTTTTCTCGCAGGTGGGCACCAGAGTTTCCGAAACACCCCTTGCCCACAGAGAAGCCAAACAGAGAGATTGGTTTTGTTTGCTTTTTAGTTTTACATCATTTTCAACACTGTAAGATCATATAAGAGGAAGGCTACTTCACCCTGCCTGAGATAGCAAATTCCAGCAGAAAGACCCAGATGCTCATCCCCAAGTGCGATTAAACTCAGGTCTCCCGCATGACAGGCAAAAAGCCAAACGGTTACACAACAGACGCGGGGGAACACTGACCTTGGCAGTGGGAATGGAGATGACAAAGAACCAGCTGACAGCCCAGACGACAAAGTGTACAGGCATCAGGATGGGCAGACCCAGGAGAGCCCACACATAGGCTGATGGACGACCCTGACAACAGAATTGTAATAATAATAATAATAATGAAATTATAATAATAATAATATAGGTCATGATTATAATCATAATTAATATCATTAATAATGATAATAATGATAATAATATAGGTCATGATTATAATCATAACTAATATTAATAATGATATTAATAATAATAATAATGACAATAATCAAATTAATTATAGTAATAATAATCATTAATCATAATTATCATCATAATAATACAAATAACACTACTATAAGTAATAGTAATAACAAAGTTGCTCTTCCAACTTTCCTCATTCAAATGTGTATTGTGTTTTAACAATTAAATATAGAAACAAAATTAGCACCATACATACTCATGTATTAGACAAGGCATTTTTTTAAAAATTTCACCCGTTCAAGTCCACTGATCACTTAAAGACACGATATCGATGAGACATTTTTTTAAATGTTGATAGTCGAAACAAAGGGGACAACCCTCACGAAAGAGGAGTACCTGAAACTACTTAACATCACATTGATCTTGGGTTGGATCTTCAAGTCTTAAGGCAAAACTGCCCACAGATATGGAGGTAAATTTTCATTGAAAAAGTTAGAAATTTCTAATAATCAGGATGGAATTTTTCCTTTTGCTCTTGGATTTGAAGACGTAACGATAGAATCTTTATTCTAGATCTAACTGAAGACTATCTCCGTCTTATACACGCAACATAAAAAAACTCCACTTTGAAGGGCCAAAGTCTACCATCGTCTTATCTAGGTGACATTGTAAGGTAATTTTAGAGGAATATCCATAACAGCACTGCAGGCCTGTCAAGAGCCAACCAGGATCCCAGGGACACAAACACACCAGCAGAGAGACAAAGATATTCTGTCTAATATGGTAGTCAAACTCCTGTCCTCTGTATGATAGTGAAGAGCCCAACCCCTGCATTACAGACATCACTTTTATGACAATGGATATTCATGTACTTGTGAGAGCGTGTATGTGTGCGCGTGCTTGTAGGTGACTGTCTGCTTTAACTCGTCCATGTGTATGTGTGTGCGTGTGAGCGTTTGATTGTGTGCAAAGGAACGTATGTACTACCATTATTGCTACAGCAAATTTCTCTTGGAGGAGATCAATAAAATGTTATCTTATCTTTATCACCAACTACGCATTCTACGACAAGCCAGTTAGAGAGTGAGAAATGCATCCCAGACATAAATACATCTGCTTAACCTGTAACTCTTCCCTCTAAGAGGATGGCGGAGTAAGGGAAAACCTTGCAATGACCTGAAAACAAAACCCTCAAGGCGTGTATTGTGTAACAAGCTGACCAAAAAATCAATAACGCCATTCAGGACTCAAATAAACCTCATCTACATGGGTGAGGTCAGGATATAAAATCAATACTGACAAAGCACAGGACTTCAATAAACCTTTTACATTAATTTCTCTTTCTGTACTACTTTTGTGCTAAACATACAAAGAAATATTATTGTCAGGTTTGGTTACCACTTTTATGTCCTCCGCAACACTGTAGTAAGCTCAATTAAGAGACGGGCTACTTCGGCCCTGCCTGTCAGAGCCAACCCGTGCTGAGAGGGAAAAAATGCTAGCAGTAAAATAAAGCAAATTGTTCGCACTAGGGATCGAATTCAGGTCTTCCGCATGATAGGCAAGTGCCTAACCACATACCTGTAAGTGGCCACACACAAAATTGTCTGAAAATATTGCAGGGCTATACGGCCCAAAAGGTAAAAGTCAAATGTTCACATTGCATAGGAGGCTGTCAGAACTTCAGATCGTGGTAAAATTCTCGGAAATCCACTTGCAAAGTAGTAAAAAGAGCAGGCCACATAAAAACTTCCACCAGCCAATAGAACAACAACACCGTCATCACAGCAAAGCTCTCCCTTACCCAGAATCCCCAGCAGAAGGGACCTTTCCTCTTGCCCCGACTTGAAGACGATGATGACGATGATGACTTCAACAATGGCTGGGCCTCTGAGGTCACGTCCTGTACGACAGGTTTGTAGGCCGTGTCTATCTTGCCGTTCATCGGCTTGTGGAAGCTCATCACAGCGTTGTCGTCGTCATGGACCTGAAGAAAAATATACACACATCATTCCTCTACTTTTCTAACAAGAAAACCCCCAAAAAGTAAGAATTTTAAGATGACAAAATGTTCACCATTATCTTTCATCTTCGTAAGCTCAGCTTTGTCTTGTAATATCTCATTTTACTTACAGAAAGTAACTTCAACCTAATTTATACATTGGAAAAAAACAACGTTTTTCTCTGAGAGCAAAAAGATTTTATGAATTCGAACAATAAACAGCCACATAACAAAAGTATTACATCTTTTTATTTTACGTGATTGAAAACTTGACACAAATATATGAAACTGAAAAGCACAAAATGCCATCCTCACAAACAAAATACACAAATCTTCCAGATTGATGAAAAAAAATTCCTAAGAAATAAGGACAATGGATAATGCATAAGCGCTACTTCAGTCAATTTGAATTTACACTAATATAACTAAATAAGACCCGCACCATTATCTGGGGTCCAAAAAAGACACACACACAGACACACACACACAGAGAGATGTGTCAGGTCTACTCTTAGTTCTCTTCACACCAAAAATCTACATACCCTGTGCACAAATTTTCCAAATGGCCAGAAAAAATATCCGGCAAAACGCCAGCAGAATTTAGCTGTGTTGGGAAAGAAGAAAAATAAAAGTCATGTTACATTCATCATGAAAAAATTTTAAAAGCAGAGAAAAATTATTCCATTATAATAATAATAATAACAATAACTGCATTTATATAGCGCATGTCCCCACTTGAAAGCAGGCTCTATGCCAAGTCATTCAGAAACCTTCTCAACTTCCTGGGAAGCATACAGTGCAAGCTGCTATTTTTTACAGGCGCTAAAGCACTAACATACGGACAAGATCGTTCGCTGTCTACAGCCGGGTACCCATTTACTCCTGGGTGAAGTGAGGAAAGTTCGTGTAAAATGCCTTTCCCAAGGACACAACGTATGGCCGAGCTGGGATTCAAACCCGCAACCTTCCGATCACTTGTCCTGCAGCCTAACCACTAGACCACCGATGCCCTACAGATAAGCAAAATGTAATGGTACACCGAGGGTTAAACAAGACAGAACTGGCATAGTAACAAAAGACATAAACATATATGTGATGAGTAAGATCGGAAATAACAAATAAATAAAAACATTTAACAACTGGCATCATGCGACCAGTCTAAATGAGTAATCCGTCACATTTTGGCCATCTTGAGTTATCGGTATCACCGAAAAGCTTTTTTGTTCCCTTTCAAATGGTGGGAAATTACCTTGCTTGTTCTAGTAGGCACTGAGATCTAATTTTACAGTTACCCAAACACAGTCCCAAGTTAGAACAGAACAGGGGAGAAAGTGTAATAATAATCAAAATTTGACTCACAGTTAGGTTAGTATGGTTTGGTTACCAGTTTTACGTCCCCTGCAACACTGTAAGGTCTTTTAAGAGACGGGCTACTTTGACCCTGCCTGTCAGGGCCAACCCGGACTGAGAGGTGAAAAAAACCCAGTAGAAAAAAAACAGATCGTCCGTGACTGGGGATCAATCTAGGGTCTTCCCGCATGATAGGCGAAGAGCCTAACCATTACACCACAGCGCCGGTACAGTTAGGCTAGTTTCAATTAATTTGAAGTAGTTGTTTATAGAGGCACCAGCTTCTATGGCTGTCTTAGCCTGAACTCACAGTAAGGGAAGCCAATGATTGTGATGGCCATGAGCAGCCCCACCAGCAGGTAGATCAGGGCGAGCCACCAGCCAAACAGCAATGTGTACAGAACGTTGAACGGTCTGATGGTGGATACTGAAACAGAGAGGGAAATATAACATCAGACATCAGGCGTCGGGGAATCTCATTGACTGAAACAACAGAGTAAGCTTGTAGATTATACATCATACTAACTTTTCTACCAGGGTTTTATGATAATTATGATAAACTCTGAAATCAGTGCTGAGATCGATAGTTAGGATAAACTATAATGCCAAATTAAATCAAAGTATCAAGGAGAAATGTCCATTTCAAACACACAAAAAATGTATAACTTAAATAATGTATAATTAAGATTTTTCTAAAAATCAATAATTTGTTGCTGCTGCTGTTGCTAATCGAGTAGCTTTTGAGCATTGGCCCTTTGTAACCAATAAATGAAGTCCTTTAGATGAAAAAAGAATTACTATAACACTTTCATATTCATTTTATCCTTGCAAGATATAATCTAGCCAAGTGAGCAGTGATCTTGAAGAACTATCAACCAAACCAGATTTTTTCACAATATTGGCAGTCCCTTAGTAATAATCTGAAGTGCACTTATGGTGACTAATTCAATTCCAACTGAATGTGCTGAGTTGGAAAAAACTAACAAAAAACACCTTGAGGTCCTTAGGATCAGGCCGGAAACAAGAAATAATTTTGAATGATTGTAGTTTAACACCCCCAGGGACACCTTAAGGTCATTCAAGAGATGGAACCTCTTAATTTAAGTCCATTTCTCATAGATGGGATAAAGAAATGAAAACTGAAAAAATGTGCCAGTGCACCTCCAAGTATTTAAACCTAAGAACTCCACATTTGGTGGCTAGCACTTTACCATTCAGCCACAGAAACACCCAAGAAATTATGTTTTCTTTTGCCTCAAAAACCCTCCAGAGGTGACAACCGGCTAAGAAAAAAATCCTGGAATCCATTTCTTCATCCCTCCATAAAATCTTCTGAATAACTTAATGTGAACATGAAGTTGGTTAAGAAATTAGGCTTTAAGGATTCATCTAGAAAATCGTCCCAAATGGCTCACCTCTAACATCCTTCACGTCGCTCAAGTCAGAATAGAGGTCCTGCACAATCTCAGAACGACTCACCAAAGGTCGAGAGGTCACATGACTCTTCCATTTTTTCATTCCAAACTGCAGAAATAAAAGAAAGTAACATCAATTGTGTGAAAACAGTCCGCCATGGTCATTCCACCATAACCAAAGTCATATTTCAGTGGGGGTTTTACAGAAAATGAACGAAACAATCTTATTTCATGGACGTGAAGAACTATTCATTCATATTACCTTCTGGTATATTTGAAAACTATTATAAGTACAGTTTTCCAGTAGAGTATTTCTGTTAGAATAAGATCACAATGTCTAAATTAGACAATAATCTGAAATTGCCAAAAATGACTAGGGCAGTTTGGAATGACCACGACAAAATAGAAATAATCCAATTTTTCAGATTTTATTTCAAACAAAAATTAATTCTTAAATAAAGTAGTTTTACTTTAGTTGTGACGAGAACAGTTTCAACAGCATCAGGCTGCATCCAAATGTTCATCCCCCGGTATTGAGAGTGTCCGTGCTAAATGGATTAGGTTTTCTGTAGTCTAAATGCCTTTGTAACGCTAGACCGTTCCCTTTTCTTTGTTTCTATCACACCTCTTATTTTTAAAAATCACTGAAAATAAACATAACAAATAAATGAATATTAAATTTTTTTTTAAAATAAATGAATAAATAAATAAATAAATAAATACTTTATTCATGCCCATGCAGAAAATGTTATTACAGGCTAGAAGACAGCAATATTTATCAAAACAATGAGGACAATGCCCACATTTCCTATCTCAAGCCCCGCACTGTCTCCAACCAGCAGACCAGTCCTCCTCAACATTGTCATAATAACACTATAGGGCAAAACGTTTTTATGTTTGAGCTCATCCAACAGCCCCAGCAATAGACATGACTATGAATTCATTGTCTCTGTAATCACCTCATTTAGTATTCATGCCCACATAATTAGATTTATACAGTGTAGTGTGAGATATTATACTATTGGTGTGTTGTCTGTTTGACGGCATATTGTGCTGGCGTGATGCCCTGTACTCTTGACCGCATAATCTCAAGTCTATCGTAGTAGTAAGGAGTGGTTTATTTATAGAGGCGCCAGCTACAGCTGTTTTAGCCTCTTCTTGATTTGTTCTCGTGTTTGTGGCATGGTTTTGATTATATATTATGTCCCTTTTGCCACAATGTTAGATCAAATAAGAGGCAGTGTGCTTCGACCTTGCCTGACAAGGCCGACCCAGGCTGAGAGGTACACTATATCACAACACAAGAGATGCAGATACTAGATCAAAACATTGCTCTACGTGGTTCTTGATCTATGCTCTCTCGTGTAAAGTTAGAGTTTTAGTCTTTCCTCCAATTTTCTTTTCTTTACTGCTGTTTTTCTCTTTTTTTTTTTTCTTGGCAGTTTGATTACTCTTCACCTTTCTATTTCTTGGTCTAGCACAGCGGTTCCCAAACTTTTTCATTCCGCGACCCCTTTTTGTAGGCCAAAACGATCGGCGACCCCCTAAATAAAAATAATATCGTGATTTTGTCAGTTTTAGGCTAAAAATTAATAAAATCATGGACCCTTCGCGACCCCCCGAGATTGCCGTCGCGACCCCCACTGGCCTAATAAACTAAACTGAAGCATATTATCCTGGCATAGGTTTGAGCTTCAGTTTTAGCAGCATAAAGAATCGTGAGGGAGACCAAATTTGTAAACCCTGCACAGATAGAGTTCACATATAAATTTTATCTCTGCTTTGTTACTCATTACACAGAAGATGACAGAAATTATCATTTCATATAGATATTTCATCCTTAGGCTTGAAAGTTCAAAGGATATTTCTATGACGTTTCGAAATTTGTTTTCTATGGGCCTTCCTTTTAGGGATATGTGGATTACGTATAAATAAGAGTAAGACTAACATCACAGAGACAACGATGCAAACAACAATTGTTTGCCATTCCCTCTCAGAACTTTGCTTGTCATCCTTCCGGCTTCAAAGTTCAAGGGATAATTTTTTTTAAGTTTTCATGTTTCATTTCTGCAGCATTTTTGTGGGTGCTGTTTGTTTCGAATTTTACAGCTCCGTCGACTCTATAAGGTCATTTCAGCGCCAAAGATGCTGATGAGGGATGGTGGATGGACTAAATGCATTGGAAGAGCAAAACGTATTGTCTGAGGCTTGGGAGCAGAAAGTTGTTCACCCCTCTCTCTCAGGACAATGACTCTCGAGACTAAGGGAGAAGGAATTTAGACTCCAAATTGAACCATGAAATCAAGTACATTTTAGTATGCCACACTGAAACCTAAAATGTCATGTTTTGACCTGCAGTCTATATCACATCAGCTGATGGCATCCGACAACAATGAGATACAGCAAATGGAAGGGCAGGAATTGTAGCATAGCAAATCTTGAGTTGCCCCGACTTGGACTGGGGATGAAGTCATCACAATGATACATGGCGCATTTGTCCACCGTGTTGTCAGCCTCTTTGGCCCTCTATACACTGCATTGTATTAGGTTCTATCATTCATCAGGCTAAAATAGCCAAAGAGGCTGGTACCTTTGGAAATAACTAACTTAAATTCGTTCATGTAACGTACGAGCGCCGCACACTCCACCCATGCAGAAAATGAAATTTTCTATTTTCGTTTTGGTTTCTGGTTTTATATGTGCCTTGCAACACTGATAGGTCATTTCAGAGGTGGGTTACTTCCATCCTGTCTCAGTAAACTCGGGCTGAGAGGGTCGGATTCCAGTTGAATGACTCAGATGCATCAACCCCATACGGGAATGGAACTCAGGTCATCTGAGCCTTGCCATTACACCACAGACGCCAGTTGCAAATCTTGAGTTGCTGCCACTGGGACTCTCAGTCTAAACTATCCCCAGCACGCAGAGTTGAAGAAGTTGGCGTCTTAAAAATCGCCTTACTAGGCTGAAAGAGGTTTAACATAGAAATGAACAACCAAGAACGCTTCTTAGAGATACTGTCAAACACATGGGTTTAAAACGTCGTATCATTTTAGAGCGGCAAAATTAACATGACTAGTGTTAGGACCATTACGCATCACCCTGGGGCAATAAAAACCAAAACGTCATGGTGCTTCCAAAATGGTTAAGTCCGACTTGGGCCATTATGGAATCCATCCATTACGTAATTTCCCACGTCATAGTGGACAGTCTGGTATCAAATTTGTTGAAAAGTGCCAGGCAGTTTTCCGAGAATTGAATGTTTCCAAAGAGGCATAACCTGTAATGTTGACAGGCCAAGTCAGTTTTCTTCGGTATCACAGAAAGGCAGAAAATGAGTTCGGCCATATTGTGAGTACCATAACAAAAAGTGCAGCTATAGAATCAAAATCAATCTTTGTGAAAAAAAAAGTGACCTGATCTCATTTCCTCACATGCTCATTGTGTGTTCAAGTATCGTAGTCTGTTTCTTTGTTTGGAGTTTTACAGCTCCATTGAATCTCTAAGGTCACATCGGTGCTGACAAGTATTTTAGTCCACACACTTTATAGCAACATCAAATCCTAACACTATTATAACTATATGATGACAGACAAGACGGGACTATGAACCCTATAAAATTGTTTTGCTACAAACAGAAGCCATAAGATCAAAAGAGGAGAAAAGAATTCAAATCACTATCATCTGTCACCTGATCTCTTTTAAAGTAAAAGCCACGTCAAAGAAATGCGCAATGACACACTATGCAAGTAATTATGATGATGATGATTGCATTTATTTAGTACACATCCTTCGATCAGATGAAGGCTCTTTACAAACTATTTTTTTTTTTAAATTAATTATGCGTCCACGATTGCATCAAAGGCAATCAAAGGTAGTATTTAATCATTTACCATTGGATGGGCGGCTATGAATAAAAATGAGGATTACTCAATCTAGACAGATGTGCTATATGTCATCAAATACATCTGTTGTAAGGCATAGCTCCATGATGGACATTTATGGCAGGCAGTTTCTCTTTGCACAGACAACTATTATCTCATGCTGACAGTCATATGGATATTACCTAATACTACTTGCACATATCGTATTGTGCATCCCAGGCATAAACAGACTCTATACTCTACGCACGTCACAGTCTAGTTATCCCCCTGCTGTTGCAAACGCGTTTTCCAACTGACAGTCAGTTGACACTCCGCCGACAAAATCTTGGCAACAATATGGGCGATAATAACGTCATTGCTGCTTTATCAAATGAAAACCATTACTCCTTTAGGTTTGGTTTGGTTACCAGTTTTACGTCCCCTGCAACACTGTAAGGTCATTTAAGAGACGGGTTACTTCGACCCTGCATGTCAGGGCCAACCCGGGCTGAAAGGGGAAAAATACCAGCAGAAAAAAAACCAGATTGTCCGTGCTCGGGATCGAACCGGGGTCTTCCGCATACCAGGTGAAGGGCCTAACCGTTACACCACAGCGCCGGTTTACTCCTTTAGAAAGTGACTGGAGGAGCAATGTGCAGCATCAGAGTACCTATATTCATTCACAATCCCTCTCTGACAATACACTGTAACAAGACAAAGAATGCTTAAAATGTTTAAGCATTACCACTCAAATGTTCAATGTTCACATTGTTATATTTGAAACATGGGCCAAAGGCCTTCATTCTGAATAAACGACATTTCATTTCATTTCATTAAAGAATGCCTACTTGTCAAACTACTCAAAGGTTGGTGTATTATACGTAACAAATCAAGTGTACATGCTGAAAATTTCTTGAAAATTTTATACATAAAACTACACCGATGTCCCAACCTGGATACGATACCTTTACTGTTGTCTTAAATGCCTATTTATACGATAATCAATGCAAGCTATTCAATCATAGACATCTATGCGAAAACAATTCTCTATATTGGCCATCCCATGCATATTCGTGTGTGTGTGTGTGTGTGTGTGTGTGTGTGTGTGTAT
Organism: Phyllaplysia taylori; assembly: GCA_032273245.1. NCBI lineage: Eukaryota > Metazoa > Mollusca > Gastropoda > Aplysiida > Aplysiidae > Phyllaplysia > Phyllaplysia taylori. The sequence continues at coordinate 39 of JAUKPP010248416.1, read as the reverse complement.
GTGTGTGTGTGTGTGTGTGTGTATGTGTGTGTGTGTGTG